>PVKM010025660.1:0-19814 GCA_004027735.1 Carollia perspicillata | reverse complement strand
CCGCCTCCACAGCCAGCGTCACAACTTGGCGACTAGGCTGCCCCGCCCTGGTGAACACCTACGGCTCCGCCCCTCATACGCAACAGGCACCACCTGACCAAAAATGACTCAAACACAAGAAAAGCTCAGAGTCCCAGAGCCAATACTTTTAAACAAGCAAGAGATAGCCGACCTATCAGATGCCCAGTTCAAAGCACTGCTAATCAGGATGCTCACAGAATTGGTTGATTTTGGTCACAAATTAGAGGATTTGAACTCAGATGTGGCTCTTGAACTTCTAAGTTATATTGACAACTTCACAAGCAGAATTGTCAAACATTTCACAGGAAGCAGGTTACAGGGCCAAAAGCTATCTTCCCTTCATCCTGCTGCTGTTTCCTCCATATTTCCCCACACAAATCCCCAATAGCATTTTTCTACAATTAGCATTAGCAATCGGATCACTCACTACTCTTTTTAAAACTGAAAAAATACCATTATTTCTCTAAATTGTAATGATTTTTAAGGGTCTATGCTCTCAACCTGTGTGATGATTAATTTTTATGTATTAGCTTGACTGGGCTCAGAGATGCCCTGACAGCTGGCAAAACATCATTTCTAGGCGTGTCTGTGAGGGTGTCTCAGGGAGAGATCAGCACGTGAACCAGCGCACTGAGTAAAGAAGAGGGCCCCACCCATGCAGGTGAGTACCATCCAGTCCGCATGAGCCTGAGTAGGACAAAAAGGTGGAGGACAGGAGAATTCCCTCTCTGCCTGAGCTGAGGCATCGTGTTCTCCTGCCCTTGGATGTCACCACCTAGTTCTTTAGCCTTCAGACTCAGACTGAATTCTACCACCAGATTTTCTGGTCCTCCGACGGCAGATTGTGGCAGCTCTTGCCATGTATATGTATATGTATGTAGATGAGAACATATGTTTATATGTCCTATTAGTTCTATTTATCTAGAGAACCCCAACTGAAACAACCCAGCACCACAAGTACACCAACCCCCAGAAAACCCAAAGCACGAAACTTTCAGGTCCACTGCAAAGGAAACACTTTGGTGTTAAAAAATTCATTGGTGTTTTCCAGTGAAAACACACCTCCTAGAAAGGAGGGTGTCCCTGAAGACAACATGGTTTCATATTGAAGAAAGCTTGATTTTATTTTTTAAAAGAGGCCAAAGCCAGGCAGAGGAACAATAAGGAAGCAAGGTGAGTGCCCGGTCTGCACCATTTCTCAACCATTCAGCTGGACGCAGTGGGGACATCAGCACCATCAATTGGTACAGACGTTTCTAGAAAGCTCAGTTACAATGGAAAGTGCTGCCGATTTCACAGTCATAACTCATATTAATCTGCCATGTGTCCTGTGTGAAGCCCAGGGACTGATGTTGTAAATCCAACCACAGTCACGATCCACTTCAGGGGATCTGAGGGTGACAGCTGGCTCCAGGGCACAGGAGACCCTGCTGCATTGGGCAGAGGACAACTGACTACACAGGGAAAGCTAACATGTGGTGATTTCCCTGTTTGTAGCTTCTAGAGACATGTGCTGAGTGGCATTCACTGTTCATTAGCCCAGACACCTCTGAGCCGGTTTGCCTCAACTGCTGTAAATCTCTTATTCAAGCAGCATGTAGACAGCCATGCATATTCATGAGGACAAAAAAAAGCTGGAGTGCTTTTGAAAAAGAAAGGTCAGCAAAGGCCAAAGAATTTAAAATGTAGATCCATGTCAACTGGAGCAGGGCTAACGAGTATAACACACGCAACACACACGGGCACGCGCTCACTCACACCCTGAGTTGAGCCCTTGGCCGACATCAGCCATCAATCACGATGGGTGATCATGCTGAGACTGACCTCTGACTCTGTTTCAGCTTAGGGCTCCTGGGAGCCATGACTGGTCCTTCAGCCTTGACCCTCAAGAAAATTTGCCATCCCTGGTCTAGCTTCCTCAATGGGTCAGGACAGCATCTCATGTATTTTCAGCTGCATATGCCCTGTTCTTCCTCCTGCCGCCTTGCCCCAGGTTCTAGCTCTCCTTGCTCAAGGCACCCTTATCGTCCTTCATTCTCTGTGACCTTCCATGGTCACAGCTTGCTCAAGGGACACGGACACAGTTAGGGACAACATTCAGTGTATCTAACCACTGGCTCACCCAGGTGCTGGTCAAGGAGAATGGCTCCCTGCCACGAACACCGTGGAGACAGCCCTGCTCACAGTGCTCATTACCTTGGAGAGGCGTGGCAGCCAGCCAGCCAGGGCTTTGGCATTTTCCTGCAGCATTTGCAAGATGAGCTGACTCGCACTCTCGATGAAAGACAGAACCCTCTGGAAATTCCACAGGACTTTTGAATTAGGCTGACTGCTCAGCCCAGATGTGTGGCCTTCATGCTGACGGGCCCAGCGCATTCCTTGTCCTTGTGAAGGGCGATGTGAGGTGTCCTCTCTGGGGACTTCGGCATTCCATGGTTATTGCCCGCCCCCACCTCAACCTTCTGGCATTCTCCACAGCTAAGGCTTCTTTTCTTTGTGCCATGTTTAAAAGAATATAGAGACATATGCAGAAAAGGCATTATTATTTGGAGGCTTGTATACAGTTTCCTTTCAGCATCAGGGTCAAAAAGCACTTGTCCTTCATCTCTGTCAGTTGAAAAGAAATATAATAAAGGATAAACCTCCATCTAGCAAGTGAATGATCACATCCCCCTTGGAAGAAATGTGTGTTAGAACTGTGTCTCAGTGTGTGTTCCTCAGAGCTTCTGCCTGCACTGAACCCCCTGACGTGTTTGTCACACACCGACTCCAGAAGCCCACCTGAGACCTGGGGGATGGGAAGCGTTAGGCAGGAGGGCCAGGGCTCTACATTTCTAACTAAGGTTAGCAAACCCGGGGCTTGGAGACTTTTGGTCATTCTGTCCAAAGGGTTGGCCTTCCCTTGAACTGGTTTCTTAACAATAAAATCTTGAAAATTCAGAACATTAGCTTTTCCTGGTTATCTTCATAGTAGAATTTAACCACAGATAAAACAAGGTATCGGCTACAGAAATAAACACTGGCTCACGCATCGTTAAATACAAGGGCAATTCCTGGACATGGCCCTGGAGAGCAAATGAACTGTTTTTTTTCTGTGTCATGAAATCCAGTCAACATCGATTATTCTTATGGACAGAGGGAGAATCAATGATAGATCATGCCCAAAAGAGATAATCCAGAGTATTTTTATTATGTTTAGGTCTGGAATGCACTCAGGGCCATAGTGTGACTTGGGTACTTGGTCTCACTTGGACCCTGGCCTTGGGACGCCTTTAGGTTCACTCACACACTCCACCAACAGGAAGAGGTCCTGGTGTCCTGGGTTATACAACAGAGGCCTGGGCAAGCCAGGATTGTCTCTGGTGACAGCGAGTCCCTGGGCCCCTAAAGTTCTTTCATGATGTCTTCTTAGGTCTCAGGATTACAGTGCCAGTCCCCAGATAGCCCTCTGTTGACATCAAAAGTATACCCCAGACTAGCACACGTGTCTTGTGGTTTTATTTTGGGAATAGGCTAGTGAGGTTAAAAGATTATGGACTTTGGGCTCAAACTCAGGTCCAATTCAGACTCACTGGTTAACAGCTCAGCGGCTTGATCAAGTGGCCTGTCTCCTCTGAGCTTCAGATTTCTGTTATTTTAAATGGGCATAATATTCCCAACCCCCTTAGTAACGAAGTAAGAAGATTTTAATGCAACCATGGATATGAGAGCACCAACGCGTTTCTGGCACAAAGCAAAATAACGCTCAGTAAACGTTAGTGTCCTTTCACTTAAGAAACTGGGTAAAGTTCCAAAGCTTGGCAGTATCTGTCCTAGCCAAGGTAAGTTAATCATTGACTGACAAAA
Source organism: Carollia perspicillata (assembly GCA_004027735.1). Taxonomy (NCBI): domain Eukaryota; kingdom Metazoa; phylum Chordata; class Mammalia; order Chiroptera; family Phyllostomidae; genus Carollia; species Carollia perspicillata. The sequence continues at coordinate 15,947 of PVKM010025660.1, read as the reverse complement.
CCAGGTCACAGAAGATCTAGGAAACAAAAACAGGGTGTCCTTCAGCTCAGCGTTTACAAGCAGACTTTGGAAACTCATGGGCGAGTGCATTTTATGTACGTTTAACACCCCAAATAGGAAGGACACTGTCGCAGAGGAAAGAACAGCTGGCAACATGCACACTCACACACTCACACACTCACATGCAGACAGACATGCACCACATTTACCCTTATTTTTCTCGTTGGCTGTATGAATCAGACCTGGTTGGACTTGGCCCTTTGGGGAGCCACTGTCCTAGGATTAACACCCTACCTGTCCTCTCAGGCCACAGAAGCCCACAAATCAGTGCCTCACTCTAGAAACCTTCGGTGGGACCCAGCCACAGAGCCGCCCCAAGTCCCTGGCTGGCCTGAGGTTGGACCTCCGCATGGAATTGGCATGGCCACAGCCACTAGTGCCAACAGCCTGTGCCAAATTCCCCCAGACAGAAGTAGAGACATTCTTTTCACTTCACATATGAAAACTCTAAGACAGCAAGAGGTTGAACGAACTTCCTCATTCACATTGATTTTGTGGTGAAAATACAATTAGAACCCATATTTTAAAGCTGGAACCAATGTTCCGAGACATGAGGGCAGTCCACCAGCCGCCTGGACAGTCTGCAGGCAAGACAAACAGACCACGCAGGGCAGTTGTAAATTGCCTGCACCACTCTGGACAGTGGCAATGGCATTAATGCCCGTTCTGGTTTCCAAGAGGATGTGTGCCCTCTAAGCCAATTATGGAAAGAAAAGTTCACATGTGAGTGATTTTTTTAAAGTATAAACACAGATGTCTATTTAGAAAATATAACAGAATTTTAAAAGCTGATAAAATCACAAATGTCACAAAAGCTAAAAAATACTATATGTTATTAATGAAATGCCTGCCATACTTATCTTTTTTTTAACATATGAGGGAGGGGGGTGGGCATGGACAGGGATCCCTCCCTTGCTCCCAGCCTTAAGGGAAACGCTTTCAGCTTTTGGCCATCGAGTATGATGCTGGCCATGGGTTTGTCCTATATGGCTTTATCAGGTTGAAGTATGATTTTTCTATTCCCACTTTGTTAATAGTTTTTATCATAAACAGGTGCTGGATTTTTTCAAGTGCTTTGTCTGCTTCTATTGATATGATTATGTGATTTGTATCTTTTATTTTTTTATGTGGCATATCATGTTTATTGATTTGCAGATATTGTACCAACCTGCATCCCCTTAATAAGTCCCACTTGATCATGGTGTATGATCTTTTAATGTATTACTGGATCTGGTTTGTTAATATTTTGTTAAGGATTTTAGCCCCTATGTTCATCAGGGATATTGGCCTATAATTTTGTTTCTTTGTGTGTCTTTATCTGGTTTTGGAATTAGGATAATGCTGGCCTCATGAAATAAGTTTGGGAGGCTTCCTTTCTCTTGAATTTTTTGGAATAGTTTGAGAAGGATAGGAGTTAGTTCTTCTTTGAATGAATCCAGCCAGTTCAGGGATTTTGTTTGTGGGGAGTGTTTTGATTACTGCTTCAATTTCACTAGCTGTAGTCTGTCTATTCAGATTTTCTGATTCTTTCTGATTCAGTTTTGGAAAATTGTATGTTTCTAGGAATGTATCCATTTCATCCAGATTGTGCAACTTGTTCACATATAGTTGTTTGTAACATTTTCTTACAATCCTTTATATGTCTTTGCTGTCAGTTGTTACTTCTTCTCTTTCATTTCTGATTTTATTTATTTAGCCCTTTTTCTTTTTTTCTTGATGAATCTGATTAAAAGTTTGTCAATCCTCTTTATCTTTCCAAAGAATCAGCTCTTCATTTCATTGATTTTCTTGTATTATGTTTTTTAGATTCTATTTTGTTTATTTCTGCTCCGATCCTTATTGTTTCTTCTTCTACTCACTTTTTGTTTGTTGTTCATTTTCTAGTTTTTTTAAAGTGTAAAATTAGACTGTTTATTTGAGATTTTTTCTTGTTTCTTGAGATAGGCTTGTAATGCTATGAATTTCCCTCTTAGGATTGCTTTTGCTATGTCCCATAGATTTGCAGGGTTTTTTCTCATTTTCATTTGTTTCAGGGTACATTCTGATTTTCTTCCTGATCTCATTGTTAACCCATTCATTGTTTAGTAATATGTTATTCAGCCTCCATGTCTTTGTGTGTTTCTTTAGTTTTTTCCTTGTGATTGATTTTTAGTTTTGTACCATTAGGGTCAGAAAAAATGCTTGATATGATTTTAGTCTTCTTAAATGTATTGAAACTTGCTTTGTGCCCTAACATGTGGTCTACCCTAAAAAATGTTCCATGTGCACTTGAAAAGAATGTATATTCTGCTGCTATTGGGTGAAACATTTTGAAGATATCACTTTAGTCCTTTTCATGTCGCTGCCCTACCAGTCTCAATGTGGCTTCTTTTGAAAGTCCCGGATTATAAGACTTTTCTTCATCTAGTCTTCAGTTGGTTATTCAGGTGAATCGCTTTATATTTTAGTTGTAATTCCACTTCGGTCTTGGGAGGAGGTGAGCACAGTGTCCATCTACTCTGCTGCCATCATGGATCCTTGAAGAGTTGCATTTAAGAGGAGAGTTCCAGCGTCCACTGAGGAGTGAAGTGGGAAAAGGAAGTGCATCTGTAGGAAAACTGAGGCCCAGACAGGCAAAGTGACTTGACTGGCAAAAATTGGATTCTTGTTCTCATTCTGCCAAAGTTTCACTGTGAGATGGAATCAATATTCAACTTTCTATCTCAGCCTAACATCCCTACCACCAGGCTTTCCTACTCTTTTCTGTTTAATCCTCACCCTAAGACATTTTTTCCCGTTGCTTTCAGAGAGAGAGAAACGTTGATGCAAGAGAGAAGCATCAATTGGTTGCCTCCCATTCAGTCCTGGACTGGGGATCTCATGTGCCCAGCATGGGGACCAAACGCACAACCTTGGTATGTGCCCTGACCAGCAATTAATTGAACCTGCAACCTTTCATTACTGGATGACACCCCAACCAAGTGAGCCACACCAGCCAGGGCCCATCATGCTCCAGTTGCTCAGGGCTGCAGTCACCAACATGTTTGCACAAATGTAAGGTGAAATGCTTTGGATTTATGCAAAGAAAGGCTTCCTAGTGAGTCAAAGCCTTACTGTTGACATTTAGTTGTAGGCCAAATGGGTGCATTGGGGAACAATGATGTTGTCCCCTGCTGGTGTCTGTCCTTCAAGAACCAGGTGAGCACTGTGGATAGAAGCAAGATACATGTTTTACCTGCTCAAAAAGATCTCTCCCCCATCAGCAAGTTCCAGGGTCTGAAACTCCCACCACTTGTTTGGCCTTTGGGCTGAGACAGCGCTTTCATTCGTTTGTTCATCCATGCATTTACTCGACAGCTATGAACTGAGCCCTGGTGTGGCCCAGGCACTGGGGATACAGTGGCCCAGTGTCGCCATGGATTTTATCACCTACTGGGGGAGATGGACGTTAAGTAAGTATGGTTTTGTTATAGTTGGTGGTAAACTCTAAAAACAGAAAGAGCAGAGCAAGAGTTCAGTTGGAGAAAGGACCTGAAGCCGACTGAAGGGTGGCAAGGAGTTAGTAGAGGGCTGAGTGGAGGAGGGGTTCTTCTGGGCTGTGGCAGCAACACTGGTGTAGTCTAAGCCCTGGGAGCAGGAGAGAGAGCATGGAGAGTTCCAGAAATTGCTCTTGAGGCTAAAGCAGCGTGTGAGAGGGAACGAGGTAGGAAATACAGGAGACTTTACCAGGGTCTGGTATCTCCAAAAAGGAAGTAACCTTACAGCTAAAGGCTTTTGCCTTGACTGTAACAAATGTAGCTGCCAGATAGTTTGTGTGAGTGACAAAGGTTGGTCAGACTTGACAAAGATGAACGAAGGTATGGTGAGAAGGGATACTGGGGTGGGAGCTCCATCCCAGACTGTGGGCCAAGGCATTGGGTAGGTACGGGTACAGCAAGGGGTAGGAAAAATGATGGGGTGTCAGACCTCACCCAATGCATGACCGAGTCACTGCCTGGACCATGGGCCTTACTAAGGCTGCTGAATCAACCATGCGTCTCCGCTGGGTCCGGGTATGAAACTGAAGTACAGCTACGACATCTTGGAGCTCGGTGATGGTCTAGCTCAAGTTGCTCATTTTACAGGTTATGACTCTACAGCCTAATTCAGTTGAGGTGAAAGCCCACAGCTGGTGGTGAAATCCAAGGCCAGTTTCCTGACTCTCATGTACCACGTGCATCCACCAGCCTTGTGGTTGGTCATGAATTCCTCCACACAATCATAATCAGCTCTCAAGGAAACTGGGTCATATACAGTCAGTTGTAGGTGCCCCCAAATCCCTTTTGAAATAAATTAATTTTCTGCCTCTGATTTTTCTTAGTGTTAAGTTTATGCAGACAATGATAGTCTTCTACTCACACAAACTTGTGATTCACTAACGTTCTTCCAAGGAATTGCTCTTTTGCCAGTTAAAAACAATATTTTGGATAGAGAGTATTTGAGGAAATGAAATACGTGCAATGAATCATACCTGTCAAAGAAATTCAGTACCATCTGAAATAGGTTTCTGTCTTAATTAATACACTAAAGGTATTGGGATGGACAGTATGTTCCTTTAAGGAGTGGATAAAAGCTGGGATAGGTGAAGGGGCAAATAATAGGATATTTTAGTTCTGGGAGAGACTATGTTGAAGAAAAACCTAAAATCAGAATTTTTAAAGTCAACAAAGGAGATGATAGACAACAATTAGATGGTAGGGATTAGTAAACAGGAGGCTCCGAATGTCTTTCTTAGAAGTATAAAGAATACCAGAAAGGGAAGGCATGAAAGGCATTTCCCTGGGAATATGTAAATGTACAGTATGCATGTGTGTATAAGAGAGCTCCTGACACACGAGCATAGCGCTGTTTCCATGGCAACAGAGGGACCCATGTGCCTTGCCACGAAGCAATCCTCTTAGATTCAGATGTGTGTACAAAGATCCATGTACTGGAAGCTACGAGGGACATATTTGAAACCAAAAGGAAAGTTGTTTTGACATGCTCTGAGGTGACCCCCACAAACTGAGGCTATCACCCCCGCCTCCCCAGCCTTTCCCGTGTGCTGCCCCTGTCTGTACCTCCAAGATGAGTTTCGGGTGCACTTTGAACCCGTGACAGTCTCTTTCCTGCCCAGCGACAACCTCAGTCACTGCTGCCATCTTCTGTAACCCTTGGGGTTTCTCCAATCTGGCCGTAGGACAGAATGGAACTTATCATCATTGCTCCTGAAAACAAACTCAGAGGCTCTTTTCTTATTAAAGTTTTGCCATGAATCTGTGTATGTGTGTGTGTGTGTGTGTGTTTAGTAAGAGGGGGAGGGATACGAAGAATCACCAGAATGTCAAAAATGTGATAAATTTAATTGTATCCAAGGTTCTTACAGCCTCGGTCCTTGGTCTGGAGTGTCTGATTTCCTTTTGAGCTGGTTCAAAATAAGGCATCTTTAGTTTTCGGCCGGCCATGTTTATTCTTGGACATGGGGTTCACAAGCTTTTCCCTTTCTTCTGCTGTCGCCTTGGAGTGTAGACAAAGTTCCGTGTAGGAATTAACGTCCCTTTTCCCTCCAGTGAGCAAGCTGACGCCTGAGGCCCTGCCCGGCCAGGTGTGATCTTCTCTGAGCTTTCCCTCAAAGACGTAGAATGTGATTTTTAGCAGTGGCTCCTTACTCACCCCTTGTTATTGCTAATTGATAATTAGCAATAACAATTGTAATAGTATTATTTACTGATTTCATTTTCTTGTCCTTCAGTGGCTAGAACTTCCAGAAACCGTGATCCCAATGAGTAAGAATGCCATGAGGGGTGAAACGTGTTGTAAAGAAAATAAGCTGAGACGTTTACACAGAGCAGTATCCTGAAGGGAAGCCTGCACTCTGTTCCCCTGAGCCAGAGTCTGCTGTCAGCCTCACAGTCTGCCACCGGCGAGCCGGCGTGTACGGATCTCCCTGGCTGGCTGGTCATGCTCGGCACTGAACCAGCATCCGAGTACATGTTCGAGAGCAAGCTCCATTGAGAAAAACGTTCCCTCAATACAGACCATGAGGCATATGGCCGAGCAGAAAGCAAGCTTGTCCCTCCACTGTGAACGTCAAAGACGGCCCGCACCTCGATAACAAATGAGGTGGGGCTGAATTCAAAGCCTGTAAACTGGGTGCAAAGGTGAATCAGACCACAGACGGCTGGCACACAGGAGACCATCAGTAAACGTCAATGATGCTCACCCCCTGCCCGTCCCACACTCACCTGTCCTAAAGGATCAAATGACCATCCGGTCCGTCTTAACAGCAAACCACTTCCACTGCGACCCTCGGAGAGGATAAACACAGCACGCCAAGGACGACTGCCTTCCTCACCAGGTACTCACCCTCCTCTCATGGGCTAGCGCCGTGAACCCAGCCCAGCCCACCGGGACACCGTTTTGTTCCAACTCGGCTTCCTGGTCAGGGGTGTCCAACCTTGTGGTGTCTCTGGGCCACACTGGAAGGAGAAGAGCGGTCTTTGGCCATATGTTCAATACACAAACACTAACAAAAACTGATGAGCAAAGAAAAGGTTTTAGGTAAATTTACGATTTTGTGTTGGACTGCATTCACAGCCATCCTGGGCCCCGTGCAGCCCAGGGCGGCGGGTTGGACACCCCTGCACGAAGTCTACCAGAAAAGAAGAAAACCAGGCGCCTTTGAATTCTCGCAATCACAAGGTGTCCACAGTCACAGGGATCAGGGACGGTTACGTAATACACGCATTCTTGTGCTTCCTTTCCTCGTTTTCTTTGCATTCCCCAGTGGATTAAAGTAATTCCACTTCAGCTGGGAAAACGAAGATGCATTGGTTCCTAAAATACTGTTACTCTCTCTACAGGCTGCACACAGCATAGTCACGAGGGCACAGTCGTGAAGGAAGTGGCTTTGCTAGCCAGCTTCGCGTATTTGCATGAACACATTGCGTTTAATGATATAAGTAATAACACACTTTATTATGTGTCCTAGTTCTACAGTTGCCGTGCTTTCTGTTGGGTCATTAGAAGCATGATTCATTCCTGGCTGGCACCGTGTCTCAGTTTCTAGAATCACCATTCACAAGTTCCTCCGTAGTGTTCCTCTTCTGCACACGGCTCTCTCTTCAGCAGGTTTCCGCTGGTCTAACGTTTGGCAAACTTGTGGAGTCTGACCACTTCTCACCTCGCAGGCCCGGTGAGCATCACGGGTTGTCTGGGCCTCCTCCACAACCTCCTGGCTGGCCTCCCTGCCTCCGGGTTCATTCTCAAAACAGCAGCCAGGGCCATCCTTACGGCAGAGGTCAGAACGTGCTGTTCCTCTGCCTGGCGCCCAGCAGGGCTCTGCGTCTGACTCAGGACGCAAGTCAAAGTCTGTACAAGGGCATGCCAGGCCTGCTGTGACCTGGGTCCCACATGCGACACTGTTGCTCCCTGTCAAGGTCACCGTTCTGGCCCACTGCCTTCCTACTGTTCTTTGGACACAACCCACATTTCCTGTTCCCTCCGTGGTGAATGCTGTTTCCTACGTAAAGGCACTGTGACTTCCACATTTCCTTCAGTGTTTGTCCTTGAGTGTTACCTTCTCAAGGAGACCCCCTCTGTCCACCTTATTTACAAGTGTATTCTGTCCCCTTTCCCTACTCCAGCACTGCTGGTTCCTTCCACTGTGCCCCAAGCTTTCTTTTTTCCAAAGGTCTAACCATTTTTGAATACACACCATTATTCCCTTAAACATAGTTTGCATGTTGTCTACCTGCCTCAGTAGAATATAAGCTCCAGAAGGGCAGGGAGCTTTGCTCCCTGAGGAATGCCAGGCACCAAACAGTGCCTGTCACATAGTGAGTGCTCAGGAAATACTTGTTGAATGCATGAATGCATTCCCCAGGGTCTAGAGTTATTCTTGGCACACAGTAGGCTCTTAATGCCTGTTGAATGTCTCTCCCTGGGGGAGGCACAGGACTGAGTGTCAAAACGGGACCGCATCATAGGGACTCAGAAGACCCCAGGCTCTGCCTCAGCTGGGTTGGAAGCCACGTCCAGTGGTATGACCTGGACCATTCGCCCAACCTCCGGGAGCCTCTGTTTCATCATCTGCAAATTGGGGGTGAGAGTCGTACCTCCCTTATAAAGCAGTTAGGAGGATTAAGTATGAGAATTCAGAGAATAAGTCTGGTAAATGATCGATACCTTTGAGTTATTGTTATTGTTATTGTCATCATCATCATCATCATCATTTTACTCCTCTTCCCAGAAAAATTCCTCCCACATTCTTTCTGACCCCTCAGGGAGGCAAAAATACACAACATTTATGTGAAAACCCAGCATAAACCATACACCATTCTACAGATGCTTGGGATTATGATGGGGAGTCTTCTCAATCCCCCCGAAGACCCAGCCCCATGCTGGACGCACAAGAGGTGGCCAGGGAACACTATCAACTCTCAAGTCAACTGGGGAATGGCCTCAAATCTGAAGAAGAGTGACACTGGCTCTAATCACCAGCAACGATCCCTTCCACAGGAGGGCCCTTCACGTGGTACCACAGAGATGGTGGCGGGCAGGGGCTGTATTTCCAAGTCCTCCTTCATCTCGTCTTTCCCGCCTCATCCCCAGGTTCCCAGAACGTTTGCCGGAAGCGAGGTCCACAATCTGCCCTGTCCCCTGGTTACTGCACATGGGCTGTAATTATTGTTCAAAGCATCAAACTGCCTGCAAGGGGATTATTTACAGAGCTTTTCTCTTCCCAGAGCCTCTCCTGTCGGCAACTCCATACCTGTCTGCTCTAATGCGCTCATTCTCTCGCTCTTCGACCAAGAGCCTTGGTTTGTGGACAGCATCTGGCCATACGGGCAGGTACCTCCCCTGGCACAACCCTCTCTGATCCCGAGGGATAGCCCTCCCCTTCACACTGGGGAGGAAGTAAGGTGCCTGCTGCACGCTGGCAACCTTTCGCTGAGGTGATGTCACACCGAGACAGAAAAACAAACGCGCTGTTTCTTCCTTTAAATGGTGGTGGGTGAGAAGTGAGTCTTTCAGACAGGCTTTGGAAACGTGGTGGAGTCAGGTGTGATTGCCTTGGAGTGTTCCTCGCAGGAAAAATAGCTCCTAATTGCACAAAAGAGAGAAAGGAGCCAGCTGCTGCTTTCATGACTATTTAAACACCCATCTACCGTCAAAACACGCCTCATTGTTTCATTACCATTGAGATGTGATTGCCGCTACATTTTCCACTGGCCTCTTCTCTATGCAAATTGGGGAGAAGAAAGAAATTCATCAGACACTCATTTGGTTTCTAAATGCATTGTTTGCACATAGACAGCAGCAGCCTGAAAATACTATAGCCTGGGAATGTCGAACTGACAACACTGTCTGCTTTTCCATTGTTGTCTCCGAAAATAGAATTTTTAACTTATCCATCAAGGCAAGCCAGCCTGGGTTTTATCAGTGTTTTTGGTAAGAGACGAGAGGCCTGGTATTGCAACTGTGGGCCTTGGACATTAATGAAAACCATTTCCGGAAGGGTACAGTTTATAGGAGATTAAAAGAATTCATCAACTTGCAAAAAAATGTGTTCTCACCCTCTCTGCTGACAGCTGCTGTTTGTGCTGGGGGCCGAGTCCTAGATAATGAACCTTTGTAGTTTTCAAACATCACTGCCTCCGCTGTGTCACGTGACACTCCCAGGGACCCCGGGAGGGAGGCAAGGGCAGCTCTCTCGTCCTCCTTCCACAGATGAGCAAATCAGGGCAGGGAAAGGTGGGGGCTCAACACATCGTCAGAGACCAGGCCCAGTCCCCAGCAGTTGCCTCACTGTGCCTACTTCTGTCTCGCCCTATTGACAGATTTCTTATCCTTGAAGCCCAGATAAAATGCCTCCCCTCCTCTGTAGCTTTCCCTGTTCCCCCGTACCCTGCCCCACGCAACTGTTAATTGATTTAACCACTATCCGTCTGCTTGACCCTAGGTCCAACGCAGCAAGGAGTTGCAGTGTGTCTAGTGATATGCAATGTTTAACTCTTGGGATCCCTGAGAATGCCAGAAAATAGAACCCTTCTTTCTTGACCAAATTCCAAACTTGCTGAGAAATAAGTCAAAGGGTATCCAGCTGATGGCGGTGAAAACATATCGTTGTTTGTTACTGATACAGGGGAAGTAAGAGAACATGGCTCAGTGGTTGGACCAAAGGGGTCTGCGAGGTCTGTGCGCTGACACCCCAAACCAGCCGAACCCCGCCGGTGTGCAGGCAGGGCTGGCCCGGGAGCTCGGTGCAGAGGGAGCGGGAGGAAGGATGGCTCTGGACGACTTGCTTTGGGACAGCTGCGAAGAGAAGGGCTTGGGCCACATTCTCTCTACGGTCTAGTAAACGTGTGCGCTAGGGAGCAAGTCCTTCTTTTTTTAAGATTTTAAAAATTTTGTATTTTTCTGAAGGAGCATCCTTACCCTTACACATGTTTCTTCTATCCATCTTTTATATTCATACATCAAAAAATGAATAAACAGAATGAACTGGTTCAGGTGTTCCCAAAACCTATTCAAAGTCTGACACTCCTAGGCCACCCCTCGCCTTACGGTGTCCTGCCCTCCCACCCGGCCCAGGGCACGATGGGCTTGCAGCATTTCTGAAGGAGATGTTCCGCCACCGGCCCCAAGATTTCTTGCATGCTGCTGCTGGCTTTGACGCTCAGGCTCCGGAAGCAGTGGTACGTCGTAACTCCTAGCCAGCCAGTGGTAATACTCACAGTGTATTATCACAGTGATTGAGATAGCTTAAAATGTGAACCACAATGCACATTTCAGGACTGATGAAATACGGCTGTTTGCTCGTGTTCCTCTGCCTTCTCCCACCTTTGCTAACGACAGTACCAGGGCAGCAAAACATCTCATCAGAACGAATCATTTTCAACATCCTTCTCCATACAATGAAATTATTTTTTAGCAATAATTACGTAGTGATCAGAAAGTAGCACAATTGCCTTGATTTGTTAATTCTAAAAACAAATCATTTTGAAAGCATGACTGCATTTTAAAAGATCACCACTGTGGTGAAATACATCATGCATGAATTGAAATTTCTGTCTGCCAGAACAAAGGTATCCCACGAAGGGGTGTAGTCCCACGTGGACTGTTTAAACTTTGAGTCCCACGAAGGAGTCCCAGAAGTCACGCATAATTGAAGTGACTCAGGGTTGCTTCTCTGTCTTCTCGGGTCGTGAGCTCTCTCTGTGGGCTCTGGTCTCTTGTTTACAGGCAGAAGTGCGAGGGGCTGCAGGGCTTAGGGATGAGCTGAGGGAAGGACCGTTAGGGCCCACGCCCGAGGGTGTCGGAGGCTGACCGCGGATGGCCGGGAGCTCTCCAGCACAGCACAGTGTCCACTGTGGGGCGGGGCGTCCAAAGGCGCTCACCCGATGCTCACGTCGCTGTTATTAACACCCGCCTGCAGCAGTCCCCTCCACACAGCAAACGACGCGGCAAGGGGAGGCCGTTTTGTCACTTACATTGTTTAGAAATGTGGGCCCAAGGTGATCATAGAAAGCAGATACTTTTTAAAATTTTACTTGGTCTTTAAAACACAGTAAGCATTTTTTTTCCTACAGTGCTGTCTGTTATTGCTTAAATCCAGGGCAGAACACCCCACCCCAAAGCTTTACTCCTGTATGGGGCTGCTTCCGCTTATAATAATCGTGAATTTTGAAGGATTGGAGACTACTTGGTTTTAAAGAGTTTCGACAGTAAGGCTCTTGCTCTTCTGGTTCAACAGGCTTTTTAGTTCTGGGCCAAGGGAGGAGCAAAGCGATCGGTATTAGTAAGAGCCAACTCTCAGCCTGTGTGCTTCGTGCCGAGTGGAGCGCCCAGGGCGCTGTGGGCACTACCTCGTTCCTTCCAATGCGCCCCTCTGACATATGTTCCGTTACTGCCTCCAGTTTACAGAGAGGACGGCTGAAGCCCAAAGAGGCTGAGTAACTTCTCCAAGGTCACACTGCTAATGAATGGTAAAGGGTAGGTCTGGGCCCAACAGCCTGACTTTGAGGCCTATGCTTTTGACCTTCAGACTACACTGCCTACTACTATGTGTTCACCTACCATGTGCCCATCAAACAGAAGACAGCACAACACAATAAAACAGTAACCACTTGGGGGTATCTGTACAGAGCCAGGAGCTATAAATACATTGTCACATTTAATCCTGACAACAGCCCTGCGAGGGAGGTATTTAGCATCCCTTTTTGCCTAGCAGGAGAAGGACATTCAGCAAGGTTGACTGCTTTCACGTTGCAGAGTCAGTAAATGATAGAGTTGGTATTTAAACCTGCACTTCTTTTTCTGGGCTCTTTTTCTGGGCTCACACTTCCTAACCTAATGTACCCAATGCTGTATGGTATACTGGGCTAGAAATACGTAGGTGTGCACACAGCATGAGAAAATCCCTATGCGTAAGAAGCAAGATGCTATCAACAAAGTTGGAGTGCTAGGTATTTTATTTCCTTTCCCAGCCTGCCTTGCAGCTAGGGTGGCACTGTCCCAACCAAAAAGACGTTAAGGGGGTTGTCTACTGGTGGATGTGGGTGGGTTCTTACAAAGCTTTTGCTCTCTGGATAAAAGGGAAAAATCTCAGCTGTCAAGCACCTTCTCCCATTCTTTCTTCCTTGAACATAGATGGCAATGTTGGATGTGCAGTGGCAATCTTGTGACCATGAGGCATAAGCCAAAGGAATGTCAGAGATAGCTGCCCTAATATCACAGAGCTGCTGAACAAATACCAAAAACCACCCGCCTCTCTACTTCTTCTGGGAGAAAAGTCCATATTCATTTAAGCTACTCCTGATTGGGTATTCTGTTATCTGCAAACAAATACAACCTTAACTGATACAGAAAGAATATAAGTTTAGTCTCGCTTTTCTTATACCTGACAGTTAAGCCTTTGATTCCTATGCCTATTTCAGTGGATTTTTCCCTGCCTGCATTACGAGAGCACCCTGAATATGATTTGAAATCATGGACATGACACTCCAACTATCTGCCATGCACATAGCCCCTTCTGAGAAAAAGCGCTATTGGTTCTTTCCAAGTGAGTCCCATGCTTTGTGCTGGGTGACTGTGATTGTCAGACCAAAGCTAAGCTGACTTTGACACTTGGAACTTCATCCAAAGCACCCGACCACAGGTCAGTGAGTAGCCGAGGGGGTGGCTTGGCCAGACTGCTCTGCCAGCAAAGGACCATGTAGATGTTCCCTGGCTCGCCTGTGAGGCAGAAGTGGAATGATACAAAAAGGCAGAAGCCACTGGGGAGACAAGTCAAGAATCAGCAGCTGCTATGAATTAGTGTAAGTCAGGAATAAGCAGCAGCTGAGAGGTAGAGCGAGGGAAAGAGTGACAGGGTGGTGACAGCAGAATCATTACTGTGGCACAGCCTTTAAGGCAGGAAGCCACCAAGGCTGCTATTAAGGGAACAGTAAGATGGCCAGGCCCCTCCCCCATTGACCTCCTAGAGTTCTGCGGCCACAGGGGCTGCTGTGAGTCCTGACTGGTCACTGACCATGCTCCGTGGTAGGGAGCCGCCCAGCTCACTTCCCCAGAATGCCCACCATCGCTGCACCGGATCACACAGGTCCTGGCAGAGGCTTAACCAACAAGATGGCAATGCAGGGTTGCCACTCCCATCACTGGCCCTCCTGACCGGTTGCACATATGCCCACGGAGCCCAGAGGTTATAGGCGGGGTGCCTGTGGGCTGTATCTGGCCCCAATACACGTCCTATTTGACTGACATAGCATCCTAAGAAAGATGTACATTGGATGCCTTTCAATGGGATATGCTCTGTTCAATTTGTCATGGTCCCTGCCCATCTCTGTGCCTCACACCTGCCCTACTTTGCACATTTATATTACCTGCTGGGTCCCTGTAGGCGCTCGAGATGCAGCTTCTGGCAGAAATGGTTAGGTCACATATGCTGCCCATGTGCTGCCCTTGGCTGGCGTCCCCTGGCAGCTGCAGACCCATGCCCTCAGGGCAGGCCAGGAAGAGGCTGCTTCCCCAGAGTCTTCTCGGTTTCTAAGGAAGGTTGCATTGAGAGAGAGAGGGGCGGGGGGGAGAGAGAGAAACCGCTCCACCCCATGGACCACGAAGCTGGCCTCCTCTGTCCCCGCAGCATCCACTTGCTTCTCCACCTGCTCCTAACTGCCCTCAGCACTTCTAGTCACGTCTAGCACCACTTGCTGCCATAGCTTTTCTGTCTCCCTGTCCTCTGTGGTTTTGCTCGTTTTACTGTTCGTGTGCTTGACCTGTGTGGTCGTAGCCAATTAGCGGGTGTTCTACTTCTGCCCAGCAAACCATAAATCCCGGGACAGTGGCTCCGGCAGCCGTGTTTGTGAACTGGGCCCTCAGAGGCTGTGCTTCCCCTCCAATCCGTTCTGTTTTGTTTTTTTGAAGACTTTCCAATACAGAGGGATTCCAGAAGCCTGAGGGATCTGGGAGATGGGCTAGTGCGAGCTGTCTTGGAAAATAACAGCCAGTGCAGAGCACGACAGAAGAGACAGCCAGGGACTGCTGTGCGATGCGGGGGACAAGTTTTCCTTGGCGAACAAGGATGGGTTGAAGCGGACAAAGAAAGCATTACAAAGACCATCGAAAACCGCAGAGGAGGCAGCCCCAGTAAAAGGCGAGTGGTGGTGCAGGGCTTGGTGGACACACACAGGAGTGTGGGCAGGTGCCCGTGTGCGTGCACACACCTGTGTGCACCTGTGCATGCCTGTGGATAGAAGGATCCGGGGAACTGTGAGAAATAAATGAGGTAGGAGCAAAGTATGCGGCGTCTTGAAAGGCAGGTGAGCAAATTCAGAGCCATTTCAGTAGGCAGTTCAGAGCTGTTAAAGGGGAAGAGATGTGGGCCCAGGCACCCAGCTCGGCGATGCGCCAGTGGCACAACAGCAATGGAGGGGAAATAGTCCTCGGGCGTCTGGAAGGCATGTGGACAAGCCTGGCTGACCGGCTCGATCTGACAGGCTGGATGGAGGGACTCGTCCATGTTGATTCTAAAGCTTTGAGCTCGGGGGCCCTAGAATGGAAAGGTCGGGAGAGCTGCAAGATCCTGAGCTCTCTTTTAGACATGGAATGCCGTTCTTCAAAAAGGAACCTACCTTCCGCACATCTACATGGCTGCCCATGTAGCTGCCAGAACAGATCCTCATCTGGGGTGCATCGGGGAGACCTGGGGAAGCCTCTCTCCTACCCACGTCCCTGGGGTTCTTAGCTAACAAGGGCAACAGGACCAAAAAGCTTCTACCAGGCCTCGCAGGGCTGCTCCTCTCTCTGTGAGGGCTCTGGCCAGAACGGTGCAGACGCAGACGACTCAGTTCCAGACAACAGCTCAGAAGCTCATTGTTTGTTGTGACGTCAGAGGAATGCTAATGTTCTTTTGCTGACAAGCAGGTACTGACCGAATTTGGCCCCATCAGCACACTGGCAGGTGGCCAGCCAAGTTTTTAAATGGAAACTAATCCATCACAGAAACAAGTGAAAGGCAAACAATGATTCCACTCCACATCCTTGCCACAGACCACACCCCTGCTCTCGGCGTTCAGACAACCTTATATATCAGCAGCCCCCAAACTACATCGGGTGGCAAGGCCCCAATAAAGGCAGCTGTTCTGGGGCTGTTCAAACTTCTGCTGCGAGTTTGAGACCCTTTCTCTCCCCCAAGGACCTAGATGGGGCTCCCTGGACAGGCAATCCTGGCGTAAACGGTCTGATTTTCACAACATATCATGTGCTTCAGGTTTAAACTGGCTGTGGAGTTTTGAGCACAGATCCCCAGCTACCTCTAGGGCCTGTGTAATCCCAGATGCCAGCAGCTAAGCCTCACTGCGATTAGACCACTCAGCTCAGTTAGGCAC
>PVKM010025659.1:0-19820 GCA_004027735.1 Carollia perspicillata | reverse complement strand
GGTATGAGGGAGCAGAGGTGCAGCAGGGAAGGTGCACAGCACTGAGCTGGGATCTCTTAAGGGGCCAGTGAGATCACGGGCTTGGCCAACTAGAGAAAAGTTTTGACAGGTGGCATGTTCACTTGGCAATGTACCTTTAGGCTGGCACTACCCATTTATGCTGTGATGGCTGACACATGAGCTAAGCTGTTGCTTACCTCTAATTATCACCAACTATTTATAAATTTCTTCTCCTCCTTTGGCAGGATAGTACTTTTTACAGGCAAATGAGCTGTACTGCCCAGCTCTACGTCTGTATTTCCCACAGAGCACTTTTGCTACTAGCCTTGGAGGAAGTTCAGTCTGGCCCTGAAACTACAGTGAGACAACATGTGAACACATGTATGGTGAACATGTACAGTAAGTCTTCACTTAATGTTGCTAATTGGTTCTTGGAAACTTCAACTTTAAGTGAAAGGACATATGACAAAACCAATTTTACCATAAGCTAATTGATATAAATACGAGTTAAGTTCCTCAATCAAAGGACAGATGGACAACAACAAGGTGGAAAAGGGGGTGGGAGGCAGGGAGGGTTGGGGTGGTGGGGAGGGTGGGGGAAAATGCAGAAAACTGTGCTTGAACAACAATAAAAATAAATAAATAAATAAATCGATTAATTAATTAAAATAAAATTTAAAAAAGAGTTCCTATGGTGTGTTTCTGGTCACAAATTCTAAAATCTGTCTTTCGTTGGATAGTTAACACTTCCCACTCAGTATATAATTGCCTACTTGGCTGCTTGGACCTTCCACCAAAGCAGAATTTTTCAGATGGCAGAGACTCTGTCTTCTTTAAGCCTATGTTTTCATCCCCAGGGTAGTGCCCATCACATACTAAGTGTCGATTTATGTTTGTTGAATAATTGAGAATTAAGATGAGTTTTTGCCATGTGGAGTGTGAGGGGCCTTTGAGAGCTCCAGAGCTTCAGGTAGAGACACCGTCTAAGCTGTTGGTCGTGTGTGACAGAGCTCAGGAGGTTGCTCTGGGCTGATGCCCCGATCGGGAATGAGGTCACTGAGTCAACGTGTCTAGAGTGTGGATGGCATTATTGACATTTTGGGCCAGAAAATTCCTTGTGGGGGCTGTCTTCTATATCGAAGAATGTTTAGCAGCATTCCTAAAATCACTAGATGTCAAGAACACACTCACACAAATACCTAGAATAATGTTTGACCAAATATCTGGGCACCCTGTGACTCAATCAAGTAGATACATAAAATTAACCATCATACCACTCTAAAAATTCCATTTATTTTAAAAATATTATATAATACAGGCTTCACTGAGGTACCTCGTTATACCCTTACATGGAAGAAAACTATTCAAATTCATGTTTAAACAACACTCTTCTGTTTTAAAATACTGCATTTTTGCATGACTATATTTAGCTCTGCTGTTCATAGGTAACCATTATTTTTTAAGCAACTCACAGCTTGTTAGCTTCCAGGAACAAGGATTTTTAAACAAAGTCTTGTGTGGAAAAGCGCTCTCCCTGAGAGGCAGGGGTGCGGCTAGCAGTGAGAAACTTGGCCAAGACTTGTTTGGGAAAGTGGAGTCTCTAACAGAGGCACACCCAGACCATGGCAAAGGAAGCAGAGAACTGCGTTACAGAGCAAGGGAAGGCTGGGAGGAAGCCCTAGTGACACCACGTGGGTAAGAAGGAACATTTGCAGAGAGTTGGTAGGGGAGGGTGAATTTTCAGGAATCAGTACGGCCCTTGTCAGTCAGGTCTCAGAGCCAGTTGTGAGCAACCAAACTCCATTTTTTTCCCATCTAAATGGGGTAAGAATAACAGAGCGAGCAGTGGACGAAGGAGCAACACATTTATCTTTTCCTAGAAAATATAAAGAAAAAAGAAAGAATGAGAAGAGAATGGGAATTTCTTTTTACCATCGAATTTAATCTTTGAAGTAAGAATTATTATGCCCGTTGCATAGAATATTAAATTGAAGTTTTGAGAGATGAAGTTACTTGCCCAAGGACATAAAACTAGCAGTGGGCTAACCAAAAGTTACACACGCACTTTTCTCTAATTGCTGTTTATTATGCTGAGGTGACTGTTAGAGATGGAACCACGTCTCTCCCCACCCCCCTGCCATATTTGTTTCTTGAAGTTCTAACCGCCACAACCTCTGAGTGTAACCTTATTTGAAAAGGGGATCTTCACAGAGCTAATCAAGTTAAAGTGGGATCGTTAGGCTGGGCTCTAAACCAACACGACGGGTGTCCTTATAAAAAGGAGAAATTTGGAGACAGACCCACACAGAGGGAAGACAGTGTAAAGAGACGTAGGAAAAAGATAGCCATTTGCATCTTTCCCTCCTGGCCCTCAGAAGGAGCCAACCCTGCCAACACTTTGATTTCAGACTTCTCGCCCCCTGCAGAACCGTGAACCAAATTTTTGTTAATGAAGTCATCCCCGATTTGGGCAACCCTAGCAAACAAAGGGACTCTGCAGTAAGGATTTAATCGAGAAAATAAAAACCACTCATTATATTTTACAGAAAGAATTTGATTGAAGAAACTGGTTAAACAGATATTGGGGTCTGACATGTAAAGGGGGAACTCTGAAGTAACGGAATTGCAGGAAGCAGCTACCATCTTTAAGGCTAGAGAACAAGGGAAGAGGTGGGGGTATCAGAATCCAGAAGCTCAGAGGAGAAGAGGTCCTTCGGAGCCGGGGCCTAGACTTGGAGGCTGCCTGTCAGCATTGCTGTCTCTGGGAGTTCAGAGAAGGCACCCACCAAACTGGAACTCGGGCCTCTGAGGAGAGGGAGCAGGTGGTAGGGCTGCTGTCTCCAAGGGGCCTCTATGAGTTTGGCGTATGAGTATGAAAACCAGAACCAGTCGCCATCACAGGGTGAAGAACCTTTCTTGCGGTGACACTGATAGAAACAGAAAACAAAATTGTCACAAGAATCTCTTCCAGGCTTCCAGTCTCTCCATAGCATCCCCAACGGTCAGTGTCGCAGGGAGCTTACTGGCCAAGGAGAAATGTGGTCTGATGGTGCCCCCCTTATTATAAAGGCCTGGAGGGGTGTCCAGCCTTTTGGAGTCTGTGCGCCACACTGGAAGAAGAGTTGGGCCACACATTAAATACACTGAGACATACAACCACAAAAGTAGATCTCCTAAATGTTTTAAGTAAATTTACAATTTTGTGCCGGGCCGTGTTCATAGCCATCCTCACCTGCAAGCGGCCCACAGGCTGCAGGTTGGACGCCCCTGAGTCCTGCTCACCATCCCGTCTCCAGCCCCAGTACCAGTCTCCCTGAAACTCGGCTGAGTTTGCCTGCACCATCTGGTATACCAGCACTTAAAAAATTCCCTGAAATACGCTCCCATTACTCCTCAACTTTATTAACTCACATTTGTCTGTATAACCCTATTTTCTCTCTAGCTTGGCCAGGCCCTCAGCCCTGACCAACAATGCTTTCGCTTGTTCCTATTAAATGTCCTTTCTCATTCTTCCTGTGGACAACTCCACACCCTCTCCATAAGCCCTCCCTTCAGTTTATTCGCCTCAATCTCAGCAACTGAGATCATTTATCACAGAGAAAGTGGATTCTCAGACAGGAAGCCCTCAACTTCTCTTCCCTCTTCCTCTAACCTTGCCTGTTCTGGTCCTAACTTTCCTCCCTCCTGCCTGTGCCAGGCTAACCTCCCCACCAGGTGGGCTGCAAACCCCACTCCTCCTGCCTCCTCCAGGCCCTACTCTCCTGTCTACATTTTTTTATCGCCTCTCTCTCTCCCCCAGTGCTACTTCCTCTCCACCTATAAACACATTCAAGTATTCTTCCACCTGGAAAAAAGCTCCCCCAACCCAGCTCCGTTTTCACACTCACATCCACGTGTATCTTTCCTTCCTCACTTTTCGGTCACTCCTCCGCCCTTGCC
Source organism: Carollia perspicillata (assembly GCA_004027735.1). Lineage (NCBI taxonomy): Eukaryota > Metazoa > Chordata > Mammalia > Chiroptera > Phyllostomidae > Carollia > Carollia perspicillata. The sequence goes on along the minus strand of PVKM010025659.1, from coordinate 15,881 downwards.
CTCTGGCATCTTTTAAACACCTTCCAGAATGGTCAGCAGAGACAAAATGGCTAAATTCATTGTGTACTTCTCTTACCCAACCTCTTGGTAAATTTTAGGATTTTTTTCTTGGTTTAAAATAGATACACAGTCATTATAGACATTTTAGAAAATCAGAAAAGAATAGGATACATTTTTTAAGAGTTCTGAGAAACCATGCAGCACGTACGAAAGAACTGGGGTCCTTGGAGTAAAGAACTAAACAAGGAGAACGGGAATTGAGAATAGTTCAAAGAACGCAAAATGTTTGCACTGTAATCTCAACTAGTGACGGTCTCTGGAGAATAGTTCTGGATAGTTCCGTATTCTGAATACCTAATGTTCATCTCCTCAAACACCAAGATATCTGAATCTTTTCACATAGGCTAAAAATCTGCTCCAAAAATAGCATGCTTCCCCCTTATTCAACAGAGAAAAACAAAACAATGTACTCTTATTGAGGCTTGAGGTCATAATTAGGTGAGTAGAAGTAATACTAGAACTATCTTTGCGGCCTGCCTGTTATGTGCCGGGCCTGCAGTATTTGACATATGCCACCTGAATGTCATCTCACATGGTTTTCACAGCTCATCTGGGTTTTATAAATGAGCAAACAGGCTCAGAGAAGGAAAGGAGATGATAAAGTGCAGGTCACCTTCTCAGTGGCAGGGCCTGGGTTTGAAGCTGGGGCCTTGTGTCCTTTCTGCCACCCCATGCTGCAAGCCCGGAGGGGAGAGCACCGCAGTCAATTCCGTGTCTCCTGGAGACCTCGGAAAAACCACTGGACTGCTCTGAGACTAAACTGCAAATCTGCAGGAAGGCTTTTTGCTAGTAGAAGTTGGTTCTTAGTTTGGGTTTCAAAATAGTTTTAACATTAGTTTGTTAGGGCCTCCCTAACAATACCACAGACTGGATGGCTTAAACAACAGGAAATTATTTTCTCACAGTCTGGAGGCTGGAAGTACAAGATCAAGGTACTAGCAGGTTTGGGTTCTTCTGCAGCCTCTCTCCTTGGCGTCAAATGGCCTTCTTCTCAATGTATCCTCACTTGATCTCTCTGTGTATCCTAACCTCTTCTTATAAGAACACAGTCTGATTGGATTAGGGCCCACTTTTATAGACAGCCTCATTTTAACACAATCACCTCTTCATAGGCCCTATCTTCAACATTCTGGGGTGCTGGGGGTTAAAGCTATAGCAAATGAGTTTTGGGGGTACAAAATTTAGGACAGAATAATCTTTGTAAAAAAAAGAGAGAGAGTTTTGAGATCTAAAAACTTGGCTTTTAGCTATTAGAAGTGATTGCCTCCAAAAGATTAAGGGCGTAAAATCATGTCACACTATTATTATTATGTCATGTTATTAAATTATGAATCCTATATATCATACTTGGATTAAATTTCTTTGAACTTCCCCTGTGCTCGGTTGGTCAATTACATTGATCATTTACAGTACTGGTTATAGGGACGAATGAGAAATTTAAGACATGCTATCTTTACACTAAAGACCCTAGACAGTCTTGGTGTTTTAAATGTTTATACTTATTTTTTGCTGTTCTTCTGACTCCTCCATTACTATCTAATGCTATCAACAGTTTTTCTTGCTGTTTGCGATATACACTATGATCATTCTGTCACTCACCCCAGTTCAACCTTAGAAACTGGATAACTGAGTTTGAATATGCAAAAAAATATATATCCACTTTGTGTAAGAAGCTTGCCTATGGATGAACTCTTTGGTGTGTGGCTTGTATGAAACCTGTTTTAGAGACTTACAGACTTTGCTTACTACCTACTATCTCCGCCTGTGTTTTGGTTGTTGAGGTTGCCCCATCCAACCCAGGTTGGAGGTCCATGGGATGTTTCCATATAGTAGAATCTCAGGCAAGGACAAATCGTGTACCTTTCAATAGAGAAAAACCATGACTTTGGCAGGGGAAACTGGAGTCTATTTAAATCCCCAAATTCATGAATATTACATTGGCACATAGAGTGGATAGTATAACCTGATGTGTTCTCCTCCTGCCCATTTACATCCCTTGACCAGTCTCCATCTGACCTAGACTTGAAGGTGCCATTGCCTTGGGCTAGGTTTGTTACAACAAAATGCAAATAACAAAAAAGTTAGTTCTTAACATTTGGGTTTTAAAATAGAATTTGCAAGAAAAAAGGATTTTGCAATCCAAAAACTTGGTTTTTAGATATCAAAAGCTAATACCCAAAATGATTCAGGGCATAAAATTATGGCAGATTATACATTAAATTGTGAATCCCATGTTTCTAAAAGAGCTACATAGAAAGCCTCTCTTTGTTAGCCCTGATTGTGTTGTAATTAAAGAAAACAAAACATGCTATTTCTATGCAGCTACTCTAGTAAAAATAAACCACTGTGTTTTAAAAGAACGTGCTATAAATGATACTGAGAAGAATTCTAGGGGCTCTATGACCCAGCCCTCCATCCCAGGGTTGCACAGGAGGGAAGAGAGAGATGTCACCTGGGTGACTTGAGGAAGACCCTGTGCCTTTCCCCAAGCTAGGGGAGAAAATAAACAGAACTCTCAGAATCTGTTGGGGAGCCCCGAGCCCCGATCTGCAGGTCAGGGGGCAGTTGAATGGTCTGGCCCTTGAGGGGGTGTAGGCCAAGAGGCCAGATCTGCCTCAGGGAGTCCCTGTGTACCCAAGCAGCTGTCGTGGCTCCCGAGAGCAGGTGAGCCAGGAAATAATACCCCACAGTGAGTTCAGGGAGGATCCGGGGTGATGACCCAGAGTTTATAGCCCATCCCGCCCAACATTCTCCCCCAGGGGAAACCAGGGAAACCAGTGAGCAAACTCAAAATCTGCTACCAGGTAGAAGGGGGCTGTAAATAGAACTTAAGCTCAGGATAGAAAAGGAAAATATATTACTTCCCCAACCCTAGCCCTATTCCTGAGTTTGTGTCCTGAGGAATATGTTCCCACTACACATATGATTTACTCCCCTCCCCAAGCTGTAAAGTGCAATGGAAAGTTATACTTCCAGTTAATGCTTGTATTCCCTGTTCTACACACTCCATTGAGACGCAGATACTAGAAGTCTGCAAGTCACGATCTCTTGCTGAGCTGCTCACTCCACTCATCAACTCGGAGGAAGAGTCCCATGCATGTCTCAGGGCATCTGATTAAGGGGGCTTAATCAGAGCCCACTTGTTCACAATGACCAGAACTACTCAAGCTGTCATAAGCAAAATTGTTCTAAAAACAATTCACTGGAAGGATCCCAGGGTATCTCATGCACCTCAGAGGCAGAAAGAATGACGCAGACATTCCAAGAGTCTGGGGACCTGAGGGTTCACAGCCCACTGTGGGTTCTTGGGTTTAGGCAAGAAAGAATTTACATATGAACCAGCATAGAGTTCAAAGGGAAAGTGAGTTTATTGGTGTAGCAGTGAGACAGAGAGTGGGCTAACCCACAGTCAGAGCAGCCCCTCCTAGCAAGATTTGCTTCCTTTACTGAAGTCCATTTCATCAGGGAGTATTCATCAAAGGGGAGGAATATTCAGGATCTTCCTAAGAAAGGAGGGGCGATTTTTCAGAGGAGCCCCATTGGCCATGTTGTGTCCTCATGTGGGCTTTCTCTTCCTGGTCATGGAGGTTCGGGGAATGTCGTTCAGCATCCTGATGTATTACAATGAGCGTATAATGAAGTTCAGGGTTACTGTTGGGTGAAATTAGTTTCTATGTTGGATCGATCTTGTCCCTGCCAGTTTTAAGCCATAAATCCCGAGTGGGGTGGTCTTATTTCCTTGTTAACAGTTCCTGTAGCTTTTACCAACTGCAGCTGTTTCATCACATACCCTATCTCAAGAAGATGCAGACCTTGTACCAGAATCAGGACTCTGGAGCCAGAGCCAGGCCCTCAGGAATACAGCCTACATCCCCCATCTCCAAGGCTCTCTCTCCTCTTCGTGTTTCTGCACCTCTGCTTCTCTAGTCTCTCCCTGAAGCACAGCTTCCTCTTCCGTGTGTGCTTGGTTCCTCCACCCAAGATTAACAGGTGGTTTCTCAGCTCAAGGCCTAGGAGAGATGGCTAGAGGCTCTGGAGCTCATTTCTAACTCAGGGAATATTCTTTCATGTAATCTTTTTAAGTGAGATTTTTATTTTGCATTAAAAGCCTTCTCTAACTTTCAAAATTTTAAACCAAAGACAAATGGAAAGAATAGTACAATGAACAGTTAGTTGTATAGCCTTTAGTGAGATTTGCCAATTGTTATGACTCTGATGCTTGCTTTCTTTCTCTGTATTATATATACCTTCTTTTCCTGAGCTATTTGAAAATAAAAATAAATTATAGCTATCATGAGATATTATCCCCAATTTCTTCTTCATATATGTCCTGAAAACAAAAACAATCCAAGAGAGAAAATTGGGTTGAATCAAACCCAAACTGTCTCTCACTGGGTCAAGTGTCCAAGCAGTTGCGGTGAGGGGTCACAAGGTACAATACCAGCTTCGGGGTCCCTCTCTCTGCTGGGCTGGGCAGGGGCAGGGAGAGTCCTCAGGAAGGACACGGCTGGGGGGTACTCACAATGATTATCCTGAACCCTGACAACTTTTTATCCCTTTTAGATTAAAGTGAGATATATATAAACAAAACATACCATGTCATGGATGGATCCTTGAGGTTGTCTAAGGATAGCAGAAACCACAAAACTGAAATCCAAAGGTCTGCTACATTTGACAATAAATCCACACTTGCTAAAGGGCTATAGAACGTTCTCCTCTTGACCACTTCCAGTGGTGGAATGCTGATGTTGGAGGGCTCAGATATCAAGTAATAATATGCAGGATTCAATACCTGTGAAAAAATAAAATGGTTAAATAAATAGCTAGCAGTCACTGAGTGCTCACTCTGTGCTGGGCACTATGCTAAGTGTTTTACACACATTATCTCATCTCATCCTTACAAAAACCCTGTGGGATGTTATCATTATTCACATTTGCAAAAGAAACACAGGAGCAGAGTGTAGGCAACTGGCCCAAGCAGCTACCTTTCAGGACTCAAATCCTTCACAGCCCATAGTCTGAACCACACTACCCTGTGTTCTAAGCATAACCAAGCCCTGAATGCATAAGGAAGATACTCATTTTCCCCTCCCACTAAAGAGAAAGAAAACTTGAGCCTATTTTAAATAACAGAGAATGGCAATGTCCCAAATGCTAGTCCCCAGACAACCCTTATCACTTTTACTTCAGGAAGCCCACTGGGAAACAATCATCACAGAGCAAGCATTCCTGTGCCAACTGGCACGATCCCTGAGCAGCCCCAAATACTTCAAATTCAACTGAAAGGTCGCATGGCAGATAAAGAAGGTGATGGCATTGAAGTCAACCCGTTCTTTCTAATCCCAGTCTTTCCTCAGCCAACATGCCAATGCGAGTCTCTGAGGTGCTTAGCCAGATGGCAGATGGGGTGTCCCCTACACTAACTCCGTGTTCTGAGGGGCCTTCACAAGGACGTCTTCTGCTAAGTGGTGCCCATGGAGTACACTTCTTACAGAGTCCCAGAATTCTAACTCTCGTAATCTATTTGACTCATGGTCAAGGTGGTAAATACACTACGCTCCTGCCTCTGAGCCTGCCTGGGATGCAGGGTTTGAATACTGCCCCTCACTAGTCCCGCCAGGATGCTTCAGCTCATTGTTCAAGTCCAGTTCGGGGATTCTGGGGCTCAGATTCTTAGGGGCCATTATAATGTCACGGCCACCTGCAGGCAGCCTCCGCAAGGGAAACTCTTGCTCCAGGCCACCTTGTGTTCCTCCTGCCTGGGATGGTATGTGCCAAGGACGCTGGAGTTAGGTAGTAGGAAAACGTTACTCCTTTTCCTGGCACTCATCTCATAGAGAGGAAATCATTCCAACAAATCGAATTTTTCCCAATAAGTTCTTATGACTCAACCATGCAGATAATTTTTAAAGCTTTTCCTTAAGCCTACTTATGCTTATTTAATTTTTTTGAGGAAGTGAAATGTGCTCTGAAACTTCCATTTTACAATGTAAGGTGCTACTTCCTGTTATTGACCTGAACTATATTCTTTCAAGTTTCCTCAGATGTCGCCTAGTACAACTATTCTCATTTTAGTTGCCAAATCCCTTTGTAAAGGGAATTTTTACCCCTGTGGTTAGCTGAGCTCTTTCAGGCTACTTGGAAAACACACACCTCTATCAGTGAAAGAAATGTGTTCATTGCAAGGACACAAAATGTGAGCCACAGTGCATCATATCCATCTTTTTTTTATTGATTTGTTAGAGAAGAAGGGAGAGAGAAACATTGATTTGTTGTTCCACTTATTTATGCATTCATTGGTTAATTCTCAGTTTTGATGGGAACCGCAACCTTGATGAATCGGGACGACGCTCTCATCCACTGAGCTACCTGGCCAGAGCATCATCTCCGTCTTGCCTGTAGACTTCCAAGATGGAGGAGCATACCTGTCTTCATGGAGACCTGGAACAATAACTCAACCTTGTTCTCATGCAGTCTGAGCTCCAGTTACTTACTTTCCCTTTCTCCATCTAGCATTTACTCTTCCAGACAGTGGGTTAGATCAGCTTGATGCTGCTCCCTCCAGTATGGAGCACCCCAATCGGTCAGACTCTGTGACTGTTCATCTCAGTCATGTCCAACCATACTTCTTAGCTTTTGACTCAAAGAGAAATCCCTTGTTCCATCATTAACAGCCAGGAATATCTGAAAGAAAGCTAGGGGCATGACAGACATTTGTGATGTCATGGTATATCTCCTAATTTATATTTACTGTTTTGTTTTATAACATCAAGTTTTCCTTAATGCAGGAAATGTCATGACCATTAGCAAATTTAGGAGATTAAAATGTTAACACGGCAGGCCTGAGACTGCTATCCTCAGAAAGCTCTGATTGTAAGGTTGGTCCAGAGCTGACATGAAGAAACTTGGATTCCCAGAGAGTTCCCACCATTTCCAGAAGTGATGAGAATAGCTCACTGCACCTGAACTGTGCAGATGGCATTGCTTATGCTGAACACTCGCTTTCCTTCTAAGGGTCTGAAATGCTGGTACATACTAGGCAGAGAGTGCCCATACAACCAGCCCCCAACAGAAACCCTAGACACTGAGTCTCCGATGACCGTCCCTGGTGGACAACATTTCACACGTGTCCCAATTTGTGGCTGGAAAAATTACCTTGCACCTGTTTTTTTGCCCCACGTGCCCTGTCTTTTGCTGATCTTGCTTTGTACCCTTTCACTGTAATAAATCACTGTCATAAGCTCACCTGTGTGCCCAGTCCTTCGAATCCTGCTAGCAAATTTTGGAAACTGGGAGTGGTCTTGCAGACCCCCAACACAGAGTCAATCGGGCGCATGTGAATGAAACTTCGTATCGGAGTAGCACCACTTCTTCACATTAAAAAAGAAATTGTAGGTCTCTTCCTTGCAGAGATATTACAACTCCCTCCCTCATACAACCATTACAACTATTTAAAGCAAAAACTTGAAAGAGTCGGCTTTCTTTGGAAGGAGTCATAGTGACTACAAATTTAATGAGGGCGAGGAGGAGACATCAAGGGGCAAGCACAGCTGGAGGGGGCGCCCGGGCAGCACCCCGTAGGCTCACTCTGAGTGCTGTTCAGCAGGTTAACGGCGGCATTTCTATTTATCATGAAAAGCCAGTAAAAATGAGCATTTTCTGCCACAGTCACACATTCTTAATGAGGCAAATTCTTCTACTGCATGACCTTCATGAGCAGGTCAGTTCCTTTAACCAGATGCATTTATTCACTTCCATTTTTAAGTTTTGCTGGTGCATTAAAAATAATACCTGAGGGTCTGAAAGAAGCCCTATCACTGCTCAAAAGTGCCTGATTTACTCCCGGGGAGTAGGCCAGGCCCTGGAAGAATCTCCAACAATGAGGTTTTATGACAAATGTCAGTGATTATGCTGATAACAGAGTATTTCACCAAAACTAGGCAGGAGAAGGCATTTTCTCCTCAGTGGGGGGAAAATCACCACCTGCTTTGTACAAAGCCCGTGACTGGTGCATTAGCATCCTGCTTCTTCTGCCCAGGGTGGGAGTCTGGAGAGAAGAAGAGAGAACACAGACAAAGGAAGGGGTCAGAGGGAGGGAGACTGAAGTGGGAGAGGGGAGAGAGGAAGATGGAACGGCCACAGAATGAAGAAAGGCTCTCTTCGGCCTTGGCTCTGGCCATGAAAACCGCTGTCCCCTGGGGTTCTCTCGGGGCAGCCTCAGCCTACCAATCATCTGATGCCACTGAAGCCACTCTGTCGTGCAGCCTAGACCAGCTGCACTCTGACTGGAACCTCTAGGAAGGTGGGCCCATCATGCTGACCAAACACATAGCCTTTCCCATCTCCACAGACATTCCAAAGGCAGTCGTTTACTCCTCCATCTGGATTGGAGGGAATATGCGGTGTCCCACCTCCCCGGGACAAGGGACAAGTCTGTTGTTCTTCTGCCCACATCTCTACATGTCCTTATGGTGTGTCAACGTGGGAAAGAGCCCGGGAATCTGGCTGGCCCTTGCCGAGTACAGTATATTTGTTGTTTTGGTCCACCCAGTATCCCACCTTTGGAAAAATTTCCTCCTCAAGCCCTGTGTTTTGTGAAGATATCAGTCAGTGTTCTGCCTGCTGTACGGTGGTGTCCTGACCCAAGCAGAGCCAACCACGGGGCTGCTCCCCTGGCAACACGCTTTATCCAAGGGGTGGTGGGGCAATGACGCAAACAGGACTCATCACAACAAGGTGGATTCCCCGAGGTGGATATATACACCTTGGGAAAATAAATGCTCTGTTCTTGCTGGGGTTCCAACGTTGGTTGAGTGCAATTTGGGGACTTGTACTAGCTATCCTTTCAGCCATATGGAGAAACTAAAACTGCAGAATAAGCTGAGAGCCTGATAAGAAAGAAAGAGGGAAAGAGAAAGAGAGAGGTGGCAGCACTGAGTCCTGTATTTGTTTTCGGGGGCTGCTTTAAAAATTGATTGCAATCTTGGTGGCTTACAACACCAGAAGTTTCTTCTCTCTCAGTTCTGGAGGCCAGAAGACTGAAATCAAGCCGTCCACGGGGCACTGCTCTCTCTGGAGGCTTGGGGTGGGGTGGGGGAGGGTCCGTTCCTTGCCTCTTCCTGCTCTGGTGGCTGCCAGTATGCCCTGATGTTCCTTGGCTGCACCACTCCAATCTCTGCCTCTGTCTTCATGTTGCCTTCTCTGTGTGTCTCTTCTCCTCCTCTGTCTATGTCTAATACCCCTCTGCCTCTCTCTTGTAAGGATGCATGTGATTGGAATTAGGTCTCACCTGGATAATCCAGGATAAGCTTGCCCTCTCAAGATCCTTAGCTTACTCACATCTTTGCCATATGAGGCAATATTCACACTTTTGCATGGAAGGTAACGGCGCAGGTTCCAGAGATTAGGATGTGAGGAAATCTTGGCAGGGATGGAGGGAGCATTTTTTGTTAAGCTTACTATAGTCCCATTCAAATTCCTGGGACCTTAGCTCCTGTAGCTCTTCCTTCCACCCCATATACCCTCACCAGCCAGTAAGTCCCCTCTTGCCTTAGGCTAGTATGAGTCAAGTTCAAATCGCTTGTATTAAAGGTGTCTTTAGATAATACACATCCCTGTGTCTGCAGCAGGCTGGGAAATGGAGGAGGCAGCCTGGTAAAATGGACAGAACATCTGCTCTTCTGCAAGCGTCTGAGGAAATCGTTGCCTTTTCCCAGCTTTGATGTTTCAGAAAGAACTGTTGTATTTATCTATGCTAGCTATTTTATTGTTTTTAAACACTCTGGAATTATATTTATGGCCTGATAATCAGTGGGATTTTTTTCAGTTATGACCAAAACCCCAGCATAAGAGGCTTGAGCAAAAATAAGCAGATGGCAAAGCTAAAAAGTTAGAGGCTAATCAGTTTCAGCTCAGTTTGAGGCTCTGAATATATTCCCGGTTCCACCTCTTGGTTCTGCAGAGCTGGCAGTGTCTCAGGCCCCCGGAGGTGCCGCCTGCACCTCAGACTCACATTATCTTGTACCCGGGCCAGTGAAAGAGAGAGGTGGTTTTCCTAATGAGTGGAACAAAAATCTTGGAATAGGGTCTCATTGGCCTTATTGGCCTGACTTCTGTCAGATGCCTACTCCTAAAATGTGGCCAGGGAAATGAAATGCACTGACTGTCTCACCCCAGATCATCGCTTCAGCTCTAGAGGGGCAGAACGCACAGATGAGTGAAAGGAATGGTATTCTCGGGAAAGAGGGCAGAAGACACCGTCACCAGAAACCGAGTGAAACCCAGCCGGCTGCAAAGGGATTAGACGTGTACCGAATACCGTGACAATTTCATGATATAAAATTCCTTTATTTATACAAACTTGTAGGACCACCAAGTTTGTGATAAGGAGGTTGATGATCATAAATCATAGTTCTGTGAATATAACATGAAAATTTATACTACTAATTTACAGAATTTTCAGAAATTAACTAAGGAGATTGTGTGGAGTTAGCATCTTTAGACAGGGCCAAATAGGTATGCATTTAAATTATATGTTGCTCTGTATAAGTCAATAAATACATGAATATTTAATAAATACTTTCTCCCCTCCAAGTTGCTGATGAAAGCATCTTGTCACAGAAATCATCATAGGGAGGAGAAATCACCTCCACCCTATGATTAAACAAAATATCCCCATAAATGTGATTAATGTCACAATAAATATGATTAACAATAATAAATATTGTACTCAGTTCTAGAAGTCTTCTTTTGGCCTAAGTGTGACATTCACTTCTGTAGTGGTGGGCTTCAAACTTTATGGGTATGTGCCTCCATCAATAACAGTGGGTTAATATATTATGTATGTTATAAAATATACACAAAATTTATAAAGCAACAAGATGAATTAAAGGTAAAAAAAGCACCATTTTAAAAACATTTTATTTGTTAATGATTGAAAAACCATTTGCTCTCACTCAAAAAATAAATTTAATGACACTGATGTTTTATTTCATTTAGAAAATATTTTCTCAACATTTTGTGAGAGGGAGGGTTGAAGATCTAATTCTAAGTCCAGTTTATTTTGATATTTGGTTTTATGACTGTCAGAGGTAAAAAAAGATAACTCACTGTTGTAGGCTGAATTGTGTTTATACAAAATTCATGTTGAAGCCCTAACCCTCTATGTGGCTGCATTTGGAAATAGGGCCTTTAAGGAAGTAAATAAGGTTAAACAAGGTCAGAAGGATGTAGTCTTAATTTGATTGAACTTACATTCCTATAACAAAAGAAAGAGATACTAAGGATGCACACACAGAGAGAAATGGCCAGGTGACAACACAGAGAGGAAGTGGCCACCTGCAAGCCAAGGAGAGTGGCCTCACCAGAAACCAACCCTGCCAGCACCTTCACCTTGGACTTCCAGTTTCCAAAACTGTGGGAAAATAAATTGCTGGTGTGTGAGCCACCTGGTCTGTGGTGTTCTGTTACAGCAGCCCTCGCAAACTAACACACTAGAAATACACATAGATCTAGATGGAAAATGTACATCACTGACTCATAAAATTACAATACTCATTTTTCAGTCCTATGAACCAATTATGCCAAAGTTTAGTCAAAATTTGTCTATTAAATTTTCATCTGCTCTAGAAACTGTTCCTCAAATAAATAGAAAGTTGTTGCATTTTTCTATTTTTCACAAATAAGTAAATAAACTACTGGGACTCTTGTTTGGAGGATTTTTAAACAGGTTAGAAGACTTTTTTTATGCTTTAAAAATGTATATTTTTTAGAGTTTTTATGGGTGCCACACCTCTATTATTTTAAACAACAAAATCACCTAATGATGAACATTTCCAAATATCCCATTTCAAAGTATGTTCTTCACAGCACATGTTTTTAAAAGCAATTAATTTCTCATTCATTATTTGCATCACAAATTTTCCTTGAAGCGGTAGATGTATATGGATTTTTTTAAACTAATAGGTAACATTCCACTTGTTATCACATAAAAAGACAACGCATTTGGAACAGCTGTCTTTATGTCAAACAGATATTTATATTTTCAAGTTCAACATTCATGGCCTCTGTCCCAAGATCATCTGTGAGCCTCAATGTGGTATAAACATAGTCGCTTCCTATGTCATTTTTAAGTATTACAAATTTTCTGCTACATGTTAACTTATAAAAATTAACCACATCATGACTTCCTGCGACATGCCGTGCAGCTCTGGCCCCAGTGTCCTTGCTGCACAGCTCATCTGTGGGTGGTGCGGCCACGGAGACCGGGTGTGGGGAGGCCGTGGGACCTCGCCCTGAACCTCCTCCTGCTTCATTCAAAGAGCCATTCCTCTGCGGCTCCACTTGCACAAATCTTCTAGAAAATATTTCTTTAAAGAAGTGATTTATTATTAAGAATGTATCTTTTTCCAGTATAGCTTTCCTTGGTTGCTTGCAAACATAGTACTTCATTATGTCATTAGTGAAACAGAATCCAGCCGATATAATAAGTTTAGAAACATTTGAAGCACTTGTATTTTCATTCCCTTTATAGCCAATCAGCATGGTGTAATTTGCTCTAATACTTGCTTTTCCTGCTAATCTTCAGGTATATAATATGCCTGAAATTTCTTTATACATATTTTTTGCTAATTTCAATAATGTGTGCTGACCAAAGATTGTATTTTAGCTTGTCAGCATAGTGTTTTCCAGGTACCGCTTCTACTATTCCTGATTAGAGCAGGAAGACAATTGTTTCCCTTAAATGTATGTCTTTTGCCATTAAGTAAGAAATCTAAAAGAAAGTCTCTCAATATTTAATCTAAATTGAGTGGAATTTTCTAAAGTACTGAATTGCATACTGCACATCTTCAAGTATCATCGAAAATTTTTTTAAAAAGAGCCCTGACTGGTATGGCTCAGTTGGTTGTGCTTCTTTCCCCAAAGCGAAATGCTGTCGTTGGATTCCTGGTCAGGGCACATGCCTGGGTTTTGTGTTCAGTCCCCACTCAGGGCGCCACTCTTAAGAAAGGCAACCGATCAATGTTTCTCTCCCTCTCTTCCTCCTCCCCTTCCCCATTCTCTAAAAGTAGATAAATAAAATTTAAAAAATAATAAAAAGAGCCTCTAGCTTAAAAAATAAAAATGTAGGTATTTGTCTTTATACCTGATTTCTAAAATTTTTGCTAATCCTAAGTATTTTTTTAAAGATTTTATTTATTTATCTTTAGAGGGGAAGGGAAGGAGAGAAGGAGAGGAGAGAAACATCAATGTATGGTTGCCTCTTGTGCGCCTCCTGCTGGAAGCTGGCCTGTAACCCAGGCATGTGCCCTGACTGGGAATCGAACCTCTATCCTTTTTTTCACAGCCCCCCCCCCCCCGCTCCCCCCGCTCAATCCACTGAGCTACACCAGCCAGGGCTCTTTTCCTATTAATAGGAAAAAATCTTTATCCTCATTTTTTTGGTTTCATAGCCAGATGTTTTTTATCTAGCTAGTTAAAACTAGATAGTATTATACATAATCCATTTAAATGGGCAACCTCAGTGCATCACAATGAGTTGAAAGGGAACTGGCTGCTGTCAGCCCCTCTGTGTGGGAGAACGCCCACTCTCTCCTCACGGTACCTGACATACAGCCCAAATAAGGGCACCACAGTCTGTCTACATGTTTGTAAAGTCAATTCCTATTTTTAAGTTGGAAACAGTAAGTGGGTAGATATTATTTTCCAATGCCCCCTGGGGACCCTGCGCCCCACTTTGGAGAGCACTGGCTTCCCCTGTGGTTGGCTAGTTGTTGCTGCAGTGGTCATTGTCATTGTCTGGCTAGTCTCCAGGCTCATTCCCTGCCCTTCCCGCCCATCATTACCCTGATTTTCTTTGAGTAAGTCCTCAGCTCCCATCCTACCCCCAACTCCTGAGCCGCCCTCCTTTTTCTCCCAGTGACTAGTATGGGGATATCAAGAAACTCCATCTAGACTTTTTTAAAAAGGGAATTCTAGGACTCCTGTAGTAGCTCCAGAAACACGCTCTCTCCCTCACCAAGGGCACGATGAGGCCACCGCTGCAGCCAGTTTACTACCCAGAGGGCACAGACCGGAATCCCCAGGCACCACCACGTGGGACCCAGGAATGAAATGAAATTGCTGAGGATAAAGACAAGAGATGGCAAGAAATCAGATCCTTGGCGACCTTGTTTGAGCACCTGGATGAAGTCTTTCCTGAAGCCAGACAGTACCGGTAGACCTCTCAGCTCTAGGGGCCGATAAATTCCATTCAAATGCACAAGCGACTGATTCAAATCAGCTTCTCTAGCATCTGCAACCAAAAAAGTCCTCACTGATATAACCACCAACCTCCTCATGCAATTTGTTTTGTTGTTTGTTTTTTTTTGTTTTTAATTTATTGTAGAGTTAAGTTAATCATATTCTGTAGCACAGAATTATCATCAGTACCTACAAAAAGTCCTATTGAATTATTTCTTTAGTAGCGCACATTAATTATAAGCTACGTACCAGGCACTGTCCTAAGTAACTCACACATATTAACACATTTAACCTGCCCAATAATGCTATGGAATCAGTACTGTGATGACCCCCATTTCACAAATGGGCAAACTAGCTTGCCCACGGTCACACAGTAAGCAGTGAAGCCAAGATTTACTGCCAAGACACATTTGAACCAGGGCTTCTGGCTCCTACACCAATGCTCTTCATCACGACAGGGCGCCAGAAAGACTGCACTACTCACATGCTAACATTTGGCATTGTCTAATTGTCTAATTTTTGCCACCATGATGAGTCTAAGATAATACTGACCACTTATTGTGTTATCTTGGACAAATTACTAAACATCTCTGTCTCAGTTTCCCTATCTGTAAAAGAGAAATAATAAAACAAGTCTGATGTCCTATGATTGTTATATAGTTCAAACGGCACCAGCGACTTCAAGCATCTTTTCTCTACTTGTCGGGTGTGCTCGTTCTTCTGTTGGGCTTCCTGTCTTTTTCTTGTTCATTTGCAAGGGTTGCACTTATGAGTTCCTTTTAGTTTTAGGTATTGATTCTCTCCTTCTAATCTATCTTTTTTTTTATGGTGCCCTTGATTGAGTAGGATTCTTTAATTTTGATATGGTCAAATCCATCAATTGTGTCCCAAATGTAGAGAAAATTAAGATATGGAAAACACTGTTTATGCCCTAAGCAACTTAAAAACCAGCTGGAGAATCAAGAACAACTGCGTGAACAGTGTCAAAGGTTTTGCTGCAATGGTACACAACAGAATGCCAAGTTGTAAGGCTTTATAACCAACTGTTAACCATGGAAATGTATCCAAATTTTCTGAGGTTCAGTTTCCTTGTTTGGAAGATAGAAACAATAAAAAAAAATACCTTTAGTTTGTTGTGATAAGTAAATTAGACGTGCCAGATGGCATATGGTACCAACTACAATTGATTTGCAAAGCAGATTTATGAAATACTAACAGCGAGATATATGGAGGTCTACTACCCTCATAATAGTTTCTATAATATTCCATATTTAAATTTCATAGCCCACTGAAAGGCATTATCTCTGCTAATTATCAAATGCAGAAACTCAGTTTCAGAGAGCTTACATAATTTGATGAAGGTCATACAGCTAGCTAAGTAAATGGTAGTGATAGAAATAGCAGCCAGATCTGTTTGACCTTAAACCTCATGTGCTTTCTACTATGAAAAGCTATTGTCTAAAGAAACAAGTTATTGCTAGAGAAGCAATGAAACTTTGAGTACTGAAAAAACAAGACAGGTTTGAATAAACAGAAAGAAGAGAAAAAAGATCATGCCGATTCTGAGGGGGTGCAGCGCA
>PVKM010025658.1:0-19821 GCA_004027735.1 Carollia perspicillata | reverse complement strand
GTGTAACTTTTGAAATGACACTGGCTTCTATCCACAATGTTTCATTATGTATAAATTGGCTAGTCTTCCACAATCCATTCCCCCATAATTGCCTGAAGGATTTTAATACATATGAATCACATCATTGCCACTCCCTATTTTTAAAATATTTCAATGAATTTTTATCACATTTATGTATAAAGGGCACATAGAAAAAGGCAAAAGAGGTAGCTTTGAGGGTGGGAGGAGGGGATGGGAGGGGCGGGGGGTGTAGTGGGGTGGAAATGGACACAACTGTACTTGAACAACAATATAAAAATAAATAAAAAGATTAAATTTGAAAAAAAAATACTAGAATACAAATAATTTCCCTTGACAATAAATGCCCTGAGCCAATAGAGCTTGTCCTTCTTCCAGGCCTCCTACCTCAGTCATCCTTTCAGCTCGCCAAGGCCAACAACTTGGCTTGTACTGGGACCATTCTCCCTCCAGGTCTGCACACAGGGCTGGACATCTTCTCACTCCTCAAATGTGTGCTCAAGTGTCTTCTCCTCGGAATTGCCTGCCTAAGCACTCAATAAAAAGGACTATTCTCATAACCCCATTCTAGCACAGTATTTTGTGTTACTGTTTTATAACATTTATTGCCCCTTGAAATCATCTTATTTGTTTGCTTAGGTATTTATTTCCTTCCTCTTAACTCCCCTATATCAGCTCAACAATACCTAGAACAGTGTGTGTTACAGAACCAAGAAGTTTGATGAAGTCTTATACAGATTAAGTAAATTAGGCATGGTATACTTGACTAAATAGCAGTACTCGATTAGTAATTATTTTCTTTCCTATCTCAAATCCCCCTCTTGGGAAAGTCCTGAGTCTGTGCCTCCTGCCTCATAGCAGAACATCAGCTGTACCTCATGCTTCCTTCTCCATTGTACATAGAGGTCACCCTCTTTGGTCACCCTCTTTGGTCACCCACTTGTCAACCTAAACTTGAATCTGCCACCCATCATTCATTTGCACAATTGATTAGGAAAGAGTTTGGCATCTGTGTCTGGGTGTAACTGTTGTTTTTTATCTGAGTCCCAATAGCTTGATCACATTTACAGCCAGTGGTTCCTAGTCAAAGGACTGAAGCATGACTATTTTCACACAGGCCAAGGAAGGGGAGCTCACCCAGCCATGGGGGCAATTCAAACGTAGCCTGCCACTCACCTTTTCTGGGAGCCAGCATGAACCAAGGCAGCCACCAGAAGACCTGTTGCCATCACTGGTGGGCACTGCTTTGTAGAGGAGACAAGATGCAATGAGCCTAGTACTTCATTCGGAGGTGAAGTTCGATGATACCCTTAGTGGTTCAGGACATTTATACATGCCAGGAATAATACAAAAACAATGGAACTGAGCACATGTGTTTGTGGGGGACTGAGGGTGTATGTTTTTGGGATAAAGATGGGATCAAAGTGGGTTGTCAAAAAAAGAGAGGTCAGTGACAGTTGCCAGTACTTCAGGTTTTTGTGACCTACATATTGGACAAGGAAAGTCCCAGGAGCAACTATTCATACTTATTAGAAATGTGATTTGGACACATAATGAGTGAGAGATGATGCATTCAAAGCTTTTAGTACTTTTTCACATATTTAGTGGGCTTTCAGCATGTGGGAAATTGTTCTTCAGACCAATTCTACCATTTTTATAATTGTGCATAGAGTACTTTACAAATTCAGGCATTTTTTAAAGCAAATACATTTTTTCCTAAAATTATTGGATGATGTAATTCACACACTACTAATAAGCCTGGTTACATTGGCAGAAACTAGAACAGATTTCCACAGGACCCAGTAGGAGCATGTCGGTTTCCTATGGTGAGCTACTGGCTTTCAGTGCCGTTCTTGGGCACCTGATTAACTCCTCCCTCACACATCTAATGACATAATGACATAAGCAGAATGAATGGAGCTCAAATATAGATCAGAACTCCACCAGGCATTACTGATGCTTTGTCTTCGTTGACATCTTTGGCCTTCTACATGTTAAATCCTAATTTATTAGGAACAGATTACTTCATTGTAACAAAAGACCTGATGGTACTATGGGCCATGGCTTTGAATAAATCAGACCCTGCATGAACACAAAACACTCTACATGTAGAATATATGTATGTGTTTATATATCTATATATGAACATGTATCCACATTTGTTTATATATCCAACTATGTGTTTGTGTGTGTATATGTACATACATATGTGGATATTTCACTGTTTGTACATATACACATTTGTGTGTATGCTCAAACAATTATATTCAGGTATATCTGAAAAGTTTATCTGTTTAAAATGCAGTAGAAAATACTATATTTCAGTGTTTTCATAATGGACTAAAATGAGCAAAAATCTAAGAAAACCAGGGTTGAAGTTTTGAGTTCTTCCACGTCTCTGATTCTTAGTTTCTCATACGGCACTTATACTTTTTCAATCTCATATGCAAATCTGCATTATGAGATTCTTTTGGAATTTAAATAAAATGGCCTGTCAGAACAGTATGCCTGGAACATAGTGGACACTCGATAAATATCTAATTTTCCTTCTTTCCTTTCTCATTTCTTTCCTTTTTTTCCTTTAGGAAAAGTCACTTTAACTGTAAAGTGTATCATTGGCATTGAAAATGTATCTGCAATGTGGTGATTGCCCTTTCCGGCAGATGTACTCCTTAAAAAAAACTAATGTCTATCTGAATGTTAACAGCAGAATGAAAGTTAGAATTGAGAGAGCAAGTAGCTATTTTGCAATTTATTGTGAGGTTTATCCCTGTGTTCATCCAGGTCCTCTGAAAAGAAGATGTCAAGATAGAATTAAATAGACAAGAAATGAAATGTTTTTAAAATAAAATGGGCATGATACTGGGAGAGCCTGAGAGAACTGACAAGCCATGACACAACTCTGCTGCTGGCTGAAGAAGAGACAGGGAGGAGAGAAGGAAGGAAGGAAGGAAGGAAGGAAGGAAGGAAGGAAGGAAGGAAGGAAGGAAGGAAGTAAGTAGAGGAAGGAAGGAGAGGATAAGTGGAAAGAAGAAAAGGAAGTTGAGTAGAAGCACTTTAGACCAATGTGACTTTCTAATGAAAGTCAGGCAAGGCAACTGGAATGTCCTTGATCCCAAGCCACCATCAGAGGATGCCTGTGCCTCCCAGGAACAGAAAAAAATGGGAAGAAACAACCTCAGTGCAAATGCTGCGATGAATT
The DNA here is from genome assembly GCA_004027735.1 of Carollia perspicillata. Classification (NCBI taxonomy): domain Eukaryota; kingdom Metazoa; phylum Chordata; class Mammalia; order Chiroptera; family Phyllostomidae; genus Carollia; species Carollia perspicillata. Next base: position 16,601 of record PVKM010025658.1, on the reverse strand, counting down.
TCAAAGAGTGGAAGCTGGTGCACTGCCACAGAGGATCTGAGAAAGACATTCTCATATGGCCACAGGTAAATGAGAATGAAGCAAAAGGTGTGCAGTTACCATGAGGAAAGCACTGTCATAAACATTTGACCCTTGGATAATGTGGAGGTTAGGGACTCTAATCCCCCATGCAGATGAAAATCCTCACATGAGTTTTGACTTCCATAAACTTAACCATAGCTGACTTTTTGTTTCTGCAGATATAACCAACTGAAGATCAAAAGGAGTATTTTTGATCTGCTGTTGAGAAACCAAGGTTGTGGACAGCTACACTAATAGCCTACTGTTGATTGGAAAATTAACTGATACATACAGTTGATTAATGCACTTTTGTGTGTTATATACTGTACTATTAAAATAAAGGAAGCTAGAGAAAAAATGTAATTAATAAAATTATTAGAAAGGGAAATATATTTACTCCATTTATTGAAAAAATTTGCATATAAGTGGACTTGTGCAGCTCAAACCTATATTGTTCAAGGGTCCATTGTACATAATCAAACTCCTCAGCTTCTAAGTAGCTCTTCTAACTGATAATACAGTATCAAGAAGTGTTAAATAATTTTATGACAATAATTTTAAATATTTTGACATGTTTAACAGGTAAGCAAACTGAGACTTAGAGAAATTGATGCCAATTCTTGTTAATGGCAAAGCCAGAATTAAATGCAAGCAGTCTGCCCAGGTCCCTCCTAGCCACCCCTCATGCTGCCCTGTCTCACAAATACACTTGTGCCAGTGAGATACCCTGATGTCTATAGCACAGCATGATCCTGACCCCAGGATAGGATGAAGAGGATGTGATGAATAACTCCAGAGGAGGAGCTTGTTTTAGCAGCACGGTGTATGTTTCCCCCCAGAATCTATTTGGAACCTAGAACTAGATCATTGTAATGTCCTGTATCTTTGATAGCTCCCAGAAACAAATGGTAGGTTGTAACAAGGTGGAAAATCATCAGATGACCATAAATTACTCTGTTATAAGATTATATTATAGAGATTATGTCAAAAATGTCTATTCTACCTTAATCTTTTGAAAATGCTTCTTAGGATTAATATTAAACTTAGGTATTTCAGGTATCTCAGGAGCATACAGTAGTTATTTGGCCAGAATAGAACCCTCCAAAAGTCCTTAAGCGTATACTATGTAGGATGTTTGTTATTTGATGATGGGCTCAAACTCCCCCACTGAACCAGTGGAAATTTCAGACCCTAAAGTTTAATCTGGAGCCCCAGGAACTGACACAATGGAAGGAGAAATGGGGGCCTTCAGCTTCAAGTTCAGCATTATTTTTGGTGTCTCTGAGAATTTATATTACTTGTCACCTCTCCTAGGGTGAAAAAGAAGAGATAAAGAACCTTAAGTTGATTTGGTCATTATGACTGGACCTGAGATAGAAACAGATTGTGAGTGACTGCATATGGTCCCAGGAGAGTGTAATGAGTTGTGGGGTGTGTGGCTAAGGGGTGAACATGCAGTTGCCTACCCTAACACCAGTTGTTCTGAGGTTGACACTTAAAGTTTATTGCACACTTTTAGAAGTGCTGTGTAGAAATGGATGCTTTTGCAGCTGTCCCTTTGCAGCAGTGAACAGTGATAGGTCAGAGAGAGCAGAGTCACCTCTGAGATTTCTACTCCCAGGTGGTTTATTTGAAGAGTTATTTGTCTCATGAAACTCCCTGGAGCCCAGGAAGCTGTCAGTCTATTAAAGCAAGGGAAAGAGAATTAGTAACACCCTCTTATTTTAAGGGTATAATAACCTGCCCTATAAATCTGCCCAAGTCCTGTTGTTAATCTTTAGCCCATGTGGGAAGCAACTGCTGTTATTGGTGTTGCATTAAGAATAGGGCACTTTATTACTTTGGAAACCATAAAACAACCTCTCCAGACAGAAGTGAAGCTAATTCTCCAAGACCACTGGGTGGATGCACTTGGCTGAATGTCCGCTATCCCATGAGTGGTTTGGAAAGCAGAATGGTCATCCAGAGGAGCAAGTTCAGCTCTAAGTGATTGGAGCCTAAAATACACCATCATAAAGAAAAATATGTCTTAGAGTTCTACAGAAGTGAGCTTATATATGTAAGGCAGTCTTTCCCAAATGAGATTCACATAGTTGACATTATGCTGGACTTTTATAAAAGCAAAAACAACAAAACTTTTTCTGAGGTCAAAGTTTAGGGACCTATATTGAACAGATTTAAGCCAATTACTATAACATTTATGAGCCGTATTTTGAATCTCTGAGACACATCTGGCAGACAATATTTACAGAATGTGTTTGACCATGAATGACACCTTCCATCTTTAGAATGGCGCCAAATAATGCGCATTGGCTTGTGTGTTATTTAAAAAACAGCTTGAGGTATGTTTTTCTTCACCAATATGATTTAGTGATAGTTTTTTAACTTCTGTGGTTATTTCAGTTTTAATAGAGCAAGCAATCTGCAAATTACTTTTCACTACATATCATTGTAAATCATTTAAGTCAGAGCTCTTCTACCACCAATGCACAGGGTAAATGAAGTTTCCAGTTTGTGGCAAAGGTATGATTTTGCCCAAAGGCTATTTAATTATCCAGTAAAAAACTACTAGAGTGAGGCAATCCTCACCAACTTATCAGCATGGGTATTGTGTGCTCTCCTGTTAGTAGGATTTTTAAAAAATTCTTACCTGAGGTTACATTTATTGGAGGGAAGAAGGAAGAGAGGGTGAAATAGAGAGAGAGAGAGAGAGAGAGAGATCAATGTGAAAGAGAAATATCGATTGATTGCCTCCTCTACACACCCTGACTGGGAATCGAACCTGTGACCTTTCAGTTTATGGGACCATACTCCAACCAACTGATCCACACCAGCCAAAGCTGTTACTACAATGTACTTTTCCATATCACCTAAAGCACTTGGAGCCATATCCTCAGTTGTCTTCCGATAAATGACTTTTCTGTATATAAAATAAATGCCTTTAATCATGAGAAAGGAAGAAAAAGCAGAAATAGAAAGAGAGCCTGGCCATCTGGATATGTTGGTCTACATGATTATTCATAAGAAGACTCAAATAAACAGATGCTGTGAATAGTAATTAAACCCTTCATACGTTCTCACTGGAATGTAAAAACAGTGTTTCTTCTGATGACAGAGGATCTGTGTCACATATTCAAGGATAACCACAGAAAGGATTAATAATAACCTTGTTAATCATCAGAGTAAAGGAACATTTTTGGCAGCCACACTTTGACAAGGTGATCACGTTTTCTTAACACACAGAGCCAACTCACCTCCTGAAACACTTGTCAGACCTCAAACAGCTCATACACATGCCTGCTCTCAGGCTTCTAGCAATTAGCTGGTGTGTCCCCTTGGTCTCAAAAACTTTATTTTTATCTCTTTAGATAGGCCCACCACCTAAGAGGTGGGTTATATCTGCCCCCAAGGGGTGCTCGGCCTGTTCTCTGAAAGCTTTTTGAAGCTGTAGAGGCTGACCTTGCTGGAGAGAAAGGTATTCTTTGCCTGAACTGATTATATAGAAAAGTTGGTATCAAGTCAGCAACTGCTTTGTTTCTTTCTCATTTCCCAGGAAAGGCAGATCACAGAGAAGAATTTTCTGATAACTCCACACCTACAGCTCTCTCCATTTGGCCCAAAGATAAACAGGCCAGCCCAGGCAGTGCCCTCCCCACTTTTGCTGATTTGGGGTAGCATTTTGGACAAAGAGAAAAAAAAACATAGCAGTGACATCATATGTGAGTGAATCTTCTTTTCTTAGACTCTTATGATTATTAGGCTACAGTTTTAAAATATGTTTTCCAATTGGTATCTTAGGAAGCTTAGGTAGGATTCATTCAGCAACCATTTCTTCATGACTTACTAGGTCTTGCAAACGCAGAAGTGAGCAAATCAAGATGCCCACTCACACCCCCATTCCTGATTCTATCAATAGGCCCGATTGTTGCTTTTTAAATAATATTAGCTCATGCTTATTGAGTGCTTACAATGACTCGGGTACCATTTTGATTACATTGCACTTGTTCATAAATCTCACACCTACCTTCTAATCTGGAACTATTGTTACTGCCATTTTACAGACAAGAAAAATAAAAAAAAATGCATTCAAATTGCCCCCAATAATACAACCAGTATGTCAGGGAACCTGGATTTAAGCCCAGGAAATCTGACTCCTGAGTGCAGCACTCACTGAGGGGCTTCTTTCTCCCCCTCAGTCAGACGTGTTGCTGCGACGGAGTCATGCAGATGTGCCTGATGTTCCTGACTTGAGCTTCATTTCCTGACTACATCGTCCCCCATGTCTGCTGCTCCTTTGCCTCTGACATAATCCTGGAAGAACATTAATTCTACTTGGAACTTCCTAAAGTAAGTTCAGAAATATCTTGTGGGGAGAGGCTGCACGAAACAGTAATTGAAATCACAGCATGTGAGATTTTTGTTTCTGCGGCACCATCTTAAGTAGTGTGTTAGTTTGCCAGGACCACCATAACAAAGTTCCATGGACTGTGTGGCTTAAACATAAGAATTTATTTCTCATGGTTCTGGAGCCTCGCAGTCCAAGATCAAGTTTTCAGCAAATTCGTTTTTTTTTTTCCCTCTGAGGCTTCTCTCCTTGGCTTGCACATGGACGCCTTCTTATTGTGCCCCCACATGATCTTTCTGTGCAAGTACCTCCCCGCTGTCTCTCTGTATGTCCAATTTCTCTTTTTTTATTCAGATTGCATTAGAGCCTACCCTCCTGGCCTCATTTTAACCTAATCACCCCTTAAAGGCACTACATCCAAATACAGTCGGATTTTGAGCTGTGGGGTCCGAGCTTCCACATATGGATTCTGAAGGCACGCAACTCGGCCCACGGCAAGCAGTGTGCACGTTACTGATGGCCAACCCTGAGTTTTCTAATCTGTAAAATGGAGGCAAAGATAGCATTTACTGTTTCAAGGAATTAATTAATTGTTGTGAGGATTGAATGAGATGATTTCATGTCTCTGCCTAAAACGTTGAGCACAACACACTACCTGCTTTTTGCCCCCTTTTTAGGAATGGGTGCCTGGGGCCTATCCGTTCAGTTTCAGCTCCAATATCATCATGATAACTTCTTCATAGTACTTTTAAAACCATAAATTGTTATTTGTATTTACTGGAACTTATCTTTGTTATTCCACTGCAATGAATGTGAGCTCTGTTTAGAGAAGACACTTTGATCTGTTTCTCGAGATACACCTAACATCTGAAAATAGACACTGACATGTGTACAGAGTGCACACATATTTATGAAGTGAATACATGCAAAGCTTTTTTTTTTAAAAACCTACTTGCAATTTACCTGTTTTCTTTGCCTCTTGTTTGCCTCCTCAGACCTGTGTGAGACCCTGTCCTGTTGCCCATTCTGCTACTCCCGTTGACTGAGTTTCCTGTTTTTGAGCAGCACTTGGACCTTCTCCCAGTCAGACTGCTGCTTTGATGGCTGCGATCCTCCTGTAAGAGAACCCCCTCACCACAGCCTCAGGCAGGAGGCTACACTGCTCTGGACCCAGCACTACCCCATGGGTTCCAGCTCCACTCATTCCCAGCTTCCTCCTGCTTTTCATAAAATTAGTGTATATTGTGTATAGGTAAATACATTTGGCAACAATACTCCATTTGGAGTTCTGTATGTGAGGTATGTGTCTCCTACCACCATTTATTTATTTCATTAACTAATTTATTTATATTAGTATAAATTAGATATTTATTTAATACTGGGTTACAATCCAATACTATGTCATTTATTTTTATCCTCAAAATGTTCCAGCTTTGGTTTTTGGGAGCTCTTCTAGGTTGGATACCATGTCCTTGTATTTTCCATCACTTCTTTACTTTCTGGCATTATAAGATGCCCCGAAGCACTGTGTATATTCCTTCCCCAACCCTCAAGCCCCTAAATCCTGGTTTCCTTTACTGGAAAATTGTATTTGAAATCAGGATCTGTCTGTTAGACCTGTTCACTACAGCCTAGGTGTCATTGTTTCTGGGATCTTTCAATGGATACAGCAAGGCAATATATGTACGTATACTAACCTGTGCATACACATTATATCTATAATTATATCTATCATTCTGTATCTAGAACATGTAGCTAAACATGAGTCCATAATGATGTTATTCAGTCTTATCCTATTCTTTGTTCCCTTACTTATCTGAAACTTCAGTCTCCAACAGTGAGAAACATGATTCCCATCCATTTACTTATTTGTTCAACTCCAGTATATTTGCAAAGCAGTTTCAGAATTTTTAAGTCATAACCCCACGAGATGCAACTTTATGAACTAGGTACAGTGTTTATGAGCACATCAATCATTGTCTCTAGCCTTACAGTTTGTGAAGCACTGTTTTCCAGAGTTACTTAGGTTAGAAAATTTTTTTACCATCACCTTCAATGAAGTTATGTCATAGATTCTTTTTTGTCATAGTCTATATTCCATCCTGGTTAATTCTCTACCTCCCGGTTGATTTTTAAAAATAATTTCGTACACCAAGGTTAATTCTCTGTACTGTAAAATTCTGTTTTGACAAATGCACAGGATCATATATATATCACTATAGTATCATCCTGGTCTTTTTCATCACTTTAGGGATCCTCTGTACTCCTTCTTCAAACCACTGACAAGTGTTGATATATTCCTATCCCTAATTTTTTAATTTTTCCAGAGTATCATATAAATTGAAACATTGAATATGTATCATTAGTGATATGTTTTCTTCCATGTACCCATGTCCTTGTGTGAATTAATAGCTTGTTTCATTTCATCTATAACTGGTAACCTAGTGCATGGGTAGATGAATACAATCTATTTGTTTGTCTATTGAAAGTCACCTTGGTTTCCTCTAGTTTTTGGTGATTGTGAGTAAAGCTACTACAAACATTTGTGTGCAGTTTTCAAAACAAGTTGAGCAAATAACTGAGCGTGTGATTGCTGAATTGTATGGTAAGCTTACATTTAACTACACGTAATAATCTAAAGTTCTCTTCAAAGGCACTCTATGTCATATGTCTTGGTTTCATGCACATGCTGTTCTTTCTTCCTGGAATGCTGTCCACCCATCTTTGTTGTTGCTGTTGCTATTGTAACTTCCTTTTTGATAAAACAACTTCTCAAGTGCTTCCTCTTGCGAATTGTTTCCTTCTTTCTTTGGACTAAGATATTTTTATGTATATTCTGTACATACCCCCATATTTCATCCATCATACATCATTGTATTTTTTTTTATATTTTGTCTTCCTGCCTTACATGTTTATGAAACCTTTCAGAGGAAGTGACATATCTTTTATCTCTACAACCTCAGTTTTTAATATTAGCTCCAGTACATATTTGGAGACTGTTAATTGATATTCAATCATGTTTTTCAAATAACTTGCACACATAAGTTTTACCTAGTTTCACATTTGATTTTCTCAGGATTAACTGTGTTTTTTACTGGTATAATTTGTTTGACATTTATATTTTGCTCCTAAGTTAACCTAACATGGTATTATTGTGACTTGTAATTGCTCTACATTTCATATGATTTTTAGGTATATTTAATCCTTGTAAATGAAGACATAAAGCCAAAGTTAATTTCTTGTTTGCTTTTCTGGTTTTAGATGAACAAAGTCATGTTTCTCACATTGAATATTTTCCCCTTTCCTTAAAAGTGTAGGAAAAAGTCCTTCATGAGGTTTCTTCTTTTTTATTATTTTTATTGTATTTTTCCATTACCATTTATCCACCTTATATCCCCATCCTCCCTGCACCCATCACAGCATTGTCCATGTCTATGAGTCCTTTTTCCTTTTTGCTCAATCCCTCCACCCCTTAACCCCACCATCCCATAACTCTCAATTTGCTCTTTATCTACGAGTCTGTCTTCGGTTTCCTTGTTGGTTCAGTTTGTTCATTAGATTCCACATATGAGTGAAATCATATTGTATTTGTCTTTCTCTGACTGACTTATTTCACTTAGCATAGTGTTCTGGTAGAAAAAAGTTAGGAAGAATGTCTGACTCCCTGAAAGTGCAGCATTAGTCATTCAGTCATACGTGTGTGACTATAGTCATTCAGACTATACTATATATAGACACACACGTGTGTATATAGTATATATGCTATATATAGTGTGTCTATATAGTACAGTGTATGTAAATATATATAGTATAGTGTGCACACACATAAACACACACCCATGTGTGTACACATATATTTATATACATATCCATACATGTGTATGTGCACATACACATATGTATGTACACACATAAACACATGTAGAATAGGAAAGATATGAAGCTATGTGCCTACAAAATTCTTCAGGGGTAAAAGTTATCTTTACCTCTTTATAAAGTGCTTATATTTTCTATTAACATTGTTGGAGTTACAGGAGGGCATAAAGGGGGAACTTAGGCCTTTGCTCATATAATAGTAAAAATGAATAAAAATGGAAGTAATAATATAATGTCTCTTCCTTCCTAGGTGAGTGAAAGAAATTCTTTAAAATGCCATAGGCAATCTTCGAGCTCAAAAGTCTGCTCATTTCTCTAAAGGTGCATATTCTGAAAGAAGCTAAGCCTTTCTTTTGTGATTATTTATACACATAGCTCATTTTTGTGAGCTATGGATAGGGAGATAGGGAGAAAATATTACCGATGGCAGACAGCAAACTGTGATCTGACCTGATTGATGTTGGTACAGGTAATGATTGTCTCCACTCCTCTTGGACACTCATGAAAAAAAGGGAAGCTGGAGAGAAAGATAAGGGGAATATGTCAGAAACATGACTGAAAATTTTATTTTCAAGAAGCCACAAGCTCCAGCCCCACATCAACTAATCCCTACCATGGCACACACAGATATATGGGGTAAGCTTAAGTCTCTGGGGTAAAGAAAATCTACCTCACTTTATAATCAATGTCATGAATTTCTCTCTTAGTTTAAAACAGGAAAATGGGCCAAGTGAGAAGAAACTGCAAGAGATAACCTTCCAATATAGAGAACATGTGCAGTAGAGTGAGTGAGGCCACGGCCAGAGAGGCGGCGGAGGAAATGCCCAGGAGTAGGAGAGAATGCGGGTTTTAGGTCCACAGCCACCTTGTTCACATTCTGGATATTTTCGAGTTGCTTTAGTTGAATCATTTGTAACTTGAAGAATACATTTAAAAAGTACCCACCTCATCCTAGAATTACCATAAGGAATTAATCAGGTATTCCATTTAAAATACTTAGTCTGGCACATCTCTGAGCTTCAATGCTAGTTATTCTCATTTCTTCTCCAACTTATCCCAATGGCGTTGCCTCAGAACAGCAAATTGCCACTTGAGGAAGTCCATACTGTTCTGTGTTAATTGAATCTTCAGACATTTGTGCCGAAGAAGCACCATAAAAAGGGAAGAGTTTTCTCTCGATGCAAAACTAAAAGCAGGGATCAGAATCAACCCCTGCACCTTTTTTTGTTTTTAAGGAAGGAATCAGGACCAAAAATCCTTGAAGCATCACAGAAAGGAATTGTTAAGAGCTCATAATAATTGCAGTTCACTCGAGTTTATTGCTTTTACTTCCTGTTTCTCTGCTGTGAAGTTTTAAATCAAATGGCCTGTGCACTTATCTTTAGGGTCAACACAAAGGTTGTGAGACAGTGCTGCCCTACAGCTTGTGTTATGTGGAAATAAAAACGAGAGGAGAGAGAAGATAGTGACAGTTCCTGAGGAGAGAAGGAATCAGGCTGATGAGAATCTGCATCTCCTTCCCTGAAATACAGATGAGGATCTGCATTAAAAAGCTTATGAGGTCGGCTTCTTAATCTAAAGCATCCTTATGATCTTTGTTTTTAGGTAAAGGGGTGAAATGCAAATATTTAGGAGCAAGTTATTTTAGGGACACTGACGTAAACAAAACAAGATAGTTGTTTTTCCTTCAACTCATTTTTTTTCTCTTCTGGTATGAAGGGAGTAAGTGACACTCCCCAGAGATGAGTAAGCAGACAGAATCAAGGGTTACCGCATTTTGACACAAATTTCTCTCTATGTTGATAAAACGAGATGATCTGCATTATGCTGAATCCAATCTCCCTAATCAATTATTGATGCCCTGTGGGATGTGATAAATGGCCTGCCAACAAGAAAATCACACTGCTTCAGCTCAGCAGGAAAACAGATGATAGGATTTTCAATATACACAATGAGACCTTTCCGCTGATATTCAATATTGCTGGGTGTCATTTTAGGGCTACAGGGGTTTTCAATTTACAGTCTAGATGTGTTCATGAAGCAAAAACATTAGAAGTTGCTAAACTGAAAGGAAAATCACATGTCTAATAGTATCCTTCCTTAATTTTATGAAAGCAATTATTAATGGCACAATCTCTTCTGTCTAGGAGACAGAATAAGGTAAACAAAGGAAGAGAGTATAAATTTCTGGTCTGCTACTTCCTTGCTGTGACACACTGAGCTGACCTACTTTCTCTGTGTCTCAGTTGCTTTATCTGTGAAATGAAGGCATCATTTACTATAGAACAATAAAGAACTTAGCACAATCTTGCACAAAATGGGACTGAGCAGGTGTTTGCTCCCACTCTGTTGCTACTGGTGGGGTTTCCCTTTCATTGGTGGAGCAGTGACTTAAAAACTTGCCTGGATATAACCAGTCAATACAAAATAAAAATGCATAAATAAAAAATTGCTTAGTCTCAACCCAAATTTCCTGAAGCACAATTTCTAAGGAGAGTGCTGGTGAGTTGAAGTGAAGCCACATTTCCCGGTAATTCTGATCCTCAGTCACATTTGGGGAAATACTGAATTATGCAAACTTCACCTTCCTGGTGTAGGCTTCCTTTCTGCTGAAATTATGTTACTTTAGTAAATGGCGTGGGAAGTTTCCGGTGCTTCTCACAGGTGTATTTTTTTTTTTTATTCTTCTTGCTCTAATTCCTAGATCTGTGTGTTCCCAGGTGCCCCTGCCAGGGAGCCATTTCCGTCTCCATCTAAACAACAGATACTACAAGAGTACCTTCAGTCTCGACATTATCCAGCCTTCAAACCTGTGTGTGGCTGGTTAGATGAGGGCTATGGAAGAAGAATGGAGACCCTGAGGGTTAGGGCCTGGGAGACATGTGTTAAACCCTAACATATTCTGTCATGAAGCTTTGTGGTAATAGATTTATTTAAATTCTCTTGCTTCTCTTCTCAAAAACCTAAAGATAAGACATGCATTACAGAGTATGGATTCCATATAATTATAACAATAAAAATAACAGTTACAAATTTAGCAATATTTATTTTTATAAATATCATCAGCTATAAATATTGTAATCCTATAGGGTATTACACAACTTTGAATACTTAAGAGAAAACATTTTTAAATAAATTCCTGCTTATCATGTGAGGGTTTTTTAGAAGTTAACTCTCAAAGGAAGGTAGTTTGTTTTTTAAGATAGAGAAAAATATAGGAGGAAATAATATACTTACTCTAAATACTTCTCTTCTTGTGGAAGATTTTTACTTCACAGTTCAAATTCCCTTTAAATTTACAAATATTCAGGCACTCATACAATGTCCACAATAGACTTTTTTTTTATTATACTTTAGGTGAATTCCACTTTTCTTCTTTCTCCTCCTTGTGGTTCCTTACACCTCCTCACAGTTCATGCTTTCAGAAACTGGTGTAATGTTCAGGTAGATAGATGGGGGAGGATGCCTGAGCCTCTTTCTTTCTTCTCTTTGACTAAGGATGTGATGTTCACAGAGACAACTTTCCATCACCAAGATACAGGCACTAAGGAGACACCATTTATATTCTCCCAAACTCTCCCTTTCTGTGTGATATGCCCAGGCATTTCAGATGGAATATTGTTGAGATCATGGAGAAGAAAGCCTCAGAAAATGGATTGTATTAGAAATGGATTTAAATCTGTAATGTCTCGTGGTTTTATGAACCAAGAAGTTAGTATCAATGACTTTGCAGTAATAGACAGCAACTAAAGCTTCAGAAGAAGCCTTGGAAGTAAAATAATAGACAAAATCCTTATATGTTAAGAATTATTTTGTCCATGGGTCCTTTATATGGGGGGTAGGATTGAGGGTGGGAGATGAGGGTATGTGGGACAGGGGAGAGTAGGGAGGGGGGTATGGGAGAACTGTAGTTGAACAACAATAAAAATAAAAAAGATATTGACTAAAAAATAAAATAAAATAAAATAAATTATTTTGTTCATCTTATCTGAAATAACAACATATAGAGAAAGGGAGTCTTATAAGTAAAATAATAAAATTCTTATATATTAAGAATTATTTTGATGTTCTCATCTAAAATAACATGTGAGTCTTATAACTAACCAGAAAAAGAGAAAAAGCATTTCAAAATTATAAAAAATTGGAACACTAAATTTATTTCTTTTATCAGAAACATTGGTACATTATTGGTTCATTTTTTATAGCATTGGGTTAAATCATGCAATTCCAAAAGTAGTGTCTAACTGTGGTTTTCTCCACAATTATCACATGGTTAGTGGTAAACTTCTAAATATTATGAGAAGATTACATTTTACTCACTTTGTTAATTATCTAATTAACATGATTTTGTAGATCAGGGATGTATCAGATACATTAAACACAAAGACACTTAGCTGGATACAAGTTCTACATGAAATAAGACATCAAAAGAGCTTGCTTGTCAGAGCTGGCTCTCCATGCAAAATAAATCACTCCCACAGTATACAGGAAGAGCGATGAGAGATCCAAGGTCCTAAAATATTTTTTCCACTGATTTAGATGGCACTGAATTCTCAAGAATGGTTTCAGTTTAAATCACTAACATATGCTAAAATAGCTTTCTTTTTATGGAAAGGGAACACATTACACTAGTGTTGGTCACTTATTTATTTTAATTATGATTATCACATTTTGCCTTTAGCAAACACCAAATAAGAAAAGATTGAGTAAATTTTGTAGACCAGCTTTGAAGGCTGGGATGAAAGAGGAGATCCTGAAAACACACTAGGAAGAATAAGGAGATTAGAGAAAATGTCATGTAAGGTGAAAGGAGGTCCTTATCACAAATTGACATACATCACTATGGAAAGATATCACCAGGTATGTGGCAAATGGATGACAAATTCCACAATGGGAATATTCAGAGTTTCTTTTACGCAAATAACAAAAATTACAAAAAGGATGATTTTGATATAAAATCACCAGTGCGTGAGGCAAAATGGTAAGGGGGACCGATCCATTTATAATGAGCCAGATGTCAGATTTTTGCTTCTAAGCAAAATTTTTTGGTTTCTGTAGAAATCAGTTAACAAAACTTGAATGTATTCAAAATGTTTATATTTCATATTTAAAATGTAGCATGATTTTTAATCACTAAGTTTCTTTTAAAATATTGTTTGTTCAAGTCGTCATTTCATTCCTGACATGCCTTGCATGGTTCCTGATACACATTTTATTTTATTTGGGACCTGTTCTGAGTATACCTGTCACTGGGCTCTGTTTGGTGGGGGACCAGAAGGACTCTTAGGCATATTCTCTTATTTTGTTCTTCATTGGGGCTCATGCCCAGCTGCAGGAGTACCAGAGGTAGAGGCAGTTTTACAAGGGCTAAATGATCCTGTGATTTCTAAGTCTGTGGGCCAGCTGAGGGCCCCAGCCAGGGTGCAAGTATCTCGTCAAAATCCAGGAGTTTGGCCTTGACTGGTATGGCTCATTTGGCTGGCCATTGTCCTGCAAGGCAAAAGGTCACTGGTTCAATTCCCAGTCAGGGCATATGTCTGGGTTGCATGTCCAGTACCTGGTCAAGGTGCTTATGAGAAGCAACGGATGAGAGGCAACTGAACAATGTTTCTCTCCCTTTCATTGTCTCTCCTTCTGCCTCTCTCCAAAACTAAATAAAATCTTTATTAAGAACCCAGGAGTTTGTCTTAGCCATGCCCTTTCAAGCTCTTAAAACTTAAGGAAAATGAAAGTCAGTTCAACTTTTACCTTCTCCTCAGCAACTTGGGAGCCAAGTTCTTCTATCTCAAGGGTCAAACATTTCTCAGGATGAGCAAATCCAGTGCCTTTTTATGGGACATTCTGATGCTCTCCTCAGTCTCACCAACACCTGTATACTCAATTTCATTCCTAGAGTTAGCTTCTGAAACTTTAATTTGCAAAAAAGTCTCATGGAGGTATTGCTATAACAGATTATGATTCATAGGTTGGAGTGGTCGCTAAGACCTAAGAATCTGCAGTTGTTGTAAGCTGCTAAATGAAGCCTTTGGTTCTGGAGACTTGCTACAGAGCAGTAAAGGAGTAGGGCACCTACCCTGCAGCCCCAAGTGCTAGGGAGCTAATGAGCCCACAGGTGCTGATTGTGATTGGAGAGAAGCCAGCATGAGTTCAGGCTACCCTCTCTCAAAAGTCCCCTTGATTTTTAATTGGATTTGAAACCAGAATTCAAATTTGAATTCCAATCTTTTATCACATTAGGAAACCCAATTAAACCCACTAAGATGGGGAAAATGATGCACATTTCATGGGTTTATGTTTAGAATTATATATGAATGTCTATGAAAGTGTCCTGAAAAGAAACACAAAGCAAATCTAATGGTATTTTTATAATCATTACTAAGTGCTTTGATGACTGTGATTGATTCAGAATTAATCACTCTTGCTACCATAAGTGTATTTGAATATTAAGCCTCAAATTCTCTGGGACATAATGTCTATTGTTCCCTATTCCTGTGCTTGGTTAAAAAGAAGAAAACTTGATCAATATCTTACTTAGATGAAACCATAACATGTGATTGTTTAGGACTTGCATTAATCCTCTCTTACAGGATAACCAATCCAGCTTTTTAAAACTTTCATCAATTTCCATCTTGCCAAATCAGTGTAATAGCTTTTTGGTGCTAGTGTATCTGTTTCTTTCCTAAAGTAGAGAAATCAATGACCAATGCACTCTAATAATTAGAGCCTAATCAATACAGAGAAAAGCAGAATTATCCTGAGAATTGTGAGGTTCCCAGAAGACTAGGGAGTATTTCAATTAAAAGTAAATGAGAAGAAGCACCTGAGTGAATGCCTAATTATGCTTAGTTGCTAATACTGGAAACAATTTAAGAATATAGATACATCTTCCTAGAGTGGAGTCACGTGAGTTATTTATATATTTTGGAAATCAAACCCTTGTCCCAGGTACCATTTGCAAATAGAGGCGAGGGAGGTCAAGGGTAATGGAGAAAAATAGGGGAAGGTCTATCAAGGAACATGTATAAAGGACACATGGACAAGCCAAAGGTGGTAGATTTGAGGGTGGGAGGTGGGGATGGGTGGGGTGAGGGGCTGTGGTGGGGTGAAAATGGAGACAACTGTAATTGAGCAACAATAAAAAAAGAATATAGGTACAAAGAAAGTATTGATGGTTGCCAGAAACAGTTATGGGGTAAATGAAATGTGTGGAGGGGACAAATTTCTAGTTACACAGTAAGTCGGGATGTAATGTAATGCATGGTAACCATGTACTGTACTGTACATTTCAAAGTTACTAAAAGAATAGATCTTGACAGGAGCAGAAACAGTGACTCAGTGAGCTGGGGGCCAGGTTTTTTTCAGGGACAGTGAACTAACTGCAAGGAACTAAATTTCGTGCATAAGATAAGTTGGCATTCAAGAGCAAGACCCCTGGCTTCTGGCTCATAATGTCAGAGTGGAGTGATCCTGAGCTACCTCCTCTCATTGACACCAAAACTACAACTATTGATATATGTAGAAGAGTGCAATCTCTGATTACAATATAAAGCCCAGCCGATTTCCTACAAGTATGGATATAAAGAAAATGGCACATTGAGAGGGGTAAGAGAGACAGAGACCCAGTATAGTCAGAACCCACCTAATCCCCGTTCTCTTTGTGGTGACCCACAAATGACAGGGATATAACAACCTCAGAGCAGGTCACCCCATGAAGAGAGCAAGGGGGTCTGAGCCCCAGTCTGGGGATCTGCACCACGAAGAGGAGCCCTTGTAACATCTGGCTATGAAAACCAGTGGGGCTTATTTCTGGGAGAACTCAAAGTCTGCAGGAAACCAAAGTCGCACTCTGTGTAATTCTCAGTGCAGAAGGAGCAGTTTGAAAAGCACCTGGCTCATACCTGAAGGTGATACATTCACTAATTTTAGGGCTTGTGCTGTTGCAAGAATAGAAACATTTAATACAATATAATGTACTGTCAAAACCATCCTACACTTAAGTGTGTATAACATTTTCTTAAAATATGAATAGCCCAAGGGGATGAGAATATATTTCCATGCACTTATTATGCAAGGGAGGATTATGCTATGTAAGTTTTTTGCACTTGAGAAAACAACTTGTGATCAGTGACTGGATGAAAATCAGTTCTCCTAATAGACAAGTTTCAATGAAAATTACAAAGTCATTATCTACCTCACCTAGAGAAACTGAAACATATGAACCAAACAGCCCTTATATTTGCCCTCAACTACAGAACCCCAGAGCTTTGGAGATATCCCATAATGTGGGGGAGCTTTGCCCACAGAGCCCCTTGTCCACCAC
>PVKM010025657.1:0-19823 GCA_004027735.1 Carollia perspicillata | reverse complement strand
GGAAGGGGTTTAGGAGGAGAAAAGGCCCAGAACAAGCTGTGGGGAGGCAGTGGGCCTCAACAACCAGGAGGGACAAGTGAGCAGGGCCCTCCTCAGTCCAGTGCCACCAAATGCCGGGGCCATCGAATTGTGCTATTTCTGGCAGAGAACTCTCCGTTTGTGCAACAAGGAAAGGGACAGAGCTCATGTCCATGGTAAAAGAGGTCACGTTTTTCTTCTTCTTGTCAGAGGCCATACTCCACAGGAGAGGGTGTATTCTAGGCTATCGACTCAACTTGCAGTTCCTCCAATCAGCTACGCCATCAGGCCTCCTCACCTTGACTCAACGCTCTTTCCTCCGGCTGTAAAAACCATTCCGCCTCTCACTGTGTGGAGTAAAGGATGCCTCATCACCGCTTGGCTCAGGTGTCACCTTCCGCCATAGTCTTTTCTAAATGCCCCACACCCCTGCTGAGCTGGATGCCCCTTGCGGCTTGGACAGCTAGCTGCGCATCAGGAAGGTATGCTGCCCCTTCTGCACCGTAGAGCAGTGGTTCCCAACCAGCGCTGAGGCTGCCCCGCCCAGGGACATTTGGCGATATCTGCAGATGTTCTGGTCATCACCACTGGCATCTGGTGGGCGGAGTCCAGGGATGCTGCTAAACAGTCCGCCGTGCCCAAGGGAGTCCCCCCTCCCCTCCCCCAAAAATTATTTGGCCAAAAACGTCAATAGTGCTGAACTGTCACTGAAAAGCGGCTGCCCAGCCAGGACGACATTTACCAGGCCCCTCTGCGGTTGGGTGCAGTCCAAAAACAAGGTTCAAGCCAAAGGAATGTGGGCAGAAGTGGCATGTGCCATTTCAAGGCTTATCCTGGAAAGCCTCCCCCCAGCCTTACTCATCCACCTCCTGGCTGCAGACAGAGCATTTGGGTCCCTAGGAGATGGCAGAGCCACAGATAAAAGAAACCCAGATCCCAGATCACCTGTGGAGGAAAGTCACCACCCAGCAGGGACACCTGCGTTGGCCCCTTATGTGAGTCAACGACTTTTCACAGCACTGAAATACAGAGACGTGTTACAGCAGCTAGTCACACCCACATACAGCCCTCCACGCTGTATCCTGGGTAGGCGTGGACCTACTCCTCACCCATTCATTCACGTGTTCCTGCCGCAGGCATTAGCCTGCGTGTCAGGCTCCGTGCTAGGTGCTAAGGAAACGAATGTAAAGAAGAACAAGGTGTTTTCAGTAGTTCCTGTCCTCGGGGGCCTGTTAGTTTATTGAGAAGATTGGTTTAGTTAACTACTCTGGGAGAAAGGCAGGATGTGATGGGAAGGAGAAGGGGCCCAGCTCTGCTTGGGGAGAGGGACAGGTGAGAAGAGGCGCCTTGCGGGAAGAGAGCAGCTGTGCTCCAGTGCAGGGAGGCAGACACAGGGGAAGGACCTGCCACACTCCCGGAGGTCCCAGGAGCTGGAGGAAGGGTGGGCGGGACCAGCCTCTCGGTAATTGTGGACTTTCTCGCCTGGCTCCCCACAGTGGACTGGGGGTTCCATAAAGGGCAGAAAACTTCTCCCAAGGAGTCTCCTGAGCCCCCAGTGCCTGGACTGTGTCTAGCATTGTCTCCTCTTGGATGTCCCATGGGAGGCTCTCCCGAGTCTACTCATGGCTGAACTCACTCACTTCTAACCCTTCACCATATCCCACCGCCTCTCTGCTCAGTCCCCCGCGTCAGGAAATAGTTCCTGAGCCAGAAACCTAGGGGGGTCTTGGACTCCCCTCTCGTTCAGCCCCCAGATCCAGGCAGTCCCCAAGTCCGCTAAACTCTCCCTCCTTAACATCTCCCAGGCCCCAGCCATGGCCCCACTCATCCCTCTGGTTCCTTAACAGCTGCAGAACAAGTGCCCCAACTCTGCTCTTGCCCCAGTCAAGCTATCTTCCTCTTTGCTTCCAGTTTATCTTTTAAAACACTAACCTGATTTCACAGCTCCCCTGCCTTCCCCAGCTATTTCCCACGGCCCACAGAGTGAAATCCAAGCTCCCTGCTAGACCCTCCATGACCTGCCTCTGCCTGCCCTTCTAGCCTCCTGTTCCCACACTCCCCAGCCCCTATGCTCCAGCCATTGGGAGGACCTTGCACTCCTGAAATGAGCTGTGCTTTCTCTCTCCTTTGCCTCTGGGCCTCTGTGCATGTGGCTGCCTCTGCCTGGAATGATCTCTTCCTCCTGTGTCTGGTGTTTTCCTATTTGCCCTTCAAAACTCTGTCCGGGCGTCAGCTCTTACCAGCAATCTTCACCAGTGCCATCCAGAGTGTATGGTGGGCATCCCGTAGATCCTTGCTGGATCAATGGATGAATGGATGGGTGGATGGTTGGATGGATGCTTGAGCAGGTGCTCCGTAATGTTTGCGAAATGGACCTAAATGTGTCTCTCCTAGATTTCATCATCGGCGTTCCTTAAAGAAGTGCCTTTTCTGAGTTACGACTTAAGGTGATGCTGTCTTCAGAGGCCCTGATGTGAGAGGCTGACCAACCTAATAGCATTTCTGTCTGTATGAAAACAGAATTGAATATATTGCCCGCGATGTCACTCAGCGTCCTTTATAAAAAGGACACATGATAAATTCATGCTTGGGGTTATTTCCAGGAAACATTTTGTCTCTGCAGATGAAGACATGTATTTCCTGCCATCAGAAAAGAAAACCTCTGTCTTCCAATGTGTTTCATTTTTTGCTTTGGCTGACAAATAGGGACGCCCAGTTTTATTACCTTATTATCTCCATGTGTTCTGACCAATTCCGGTGACTGAAAGTAGCAACTCTTTCTGTTTTCTTTAGATGGAGGCACTTCTTGCTCTGCTCTTTGATGCTGTAATTTTTACTTTTTCTTTGGAAAGCTGCCTCAAATCATCCCCGCAGTCGGCTAGTATAGATCTCAAAGGAACACATATTGATGACCAACCTCCTGGCAAGGAAGGAATGGAAGGAAAGGGCGGACACCAAGCTTCTAGTTGAGAGGGACCCGGATAGAGCCTCTCCAGGAACCTGGGGGGCACCCACCATGACGGGGGTCTGGCAGGAAGGATGCAGGAGGAAGCGAGAATCCAGAGGCAGGATTCTGACTCTGTTGCTACCTTCTTGGGCCTCCATTGACAAATCTTTTCCTCCACCAACTACGGACTTCCTCTTCCCTAACTTTAAATGCAGAGCTCATAGGCTGCTGTTTTATATTAATAGCTGGTAGAAACAACAAGAACCAGTATCTTTTACTGAGGGCACACTGCAAAGCCAGGCACTGTGCTGAGCACTGTACATGGATGTCCCTATCGGAACCTCTCCCTCTCGGAGCCTGTCTATTGTTTCTGTCTTTTGCAGATGATGAAATGCCAGAGGAGGGAAGCACATGCAAAGCTACCCTTCAGTAAGTAGCAGAGCAGGAATTCAAAGTCAAGTGTGTCAGCAGCTACCACCCAAGCTCCTTTCTCACAAAGAAGTATTTATTGAGTGTCTATTTCTTTTAATTATGTTTATTAATTTAAGAGAGAGAGAGAGGGAGGAATGGAGGGAGGGAGAGGGAGAGAGAGAAACACTGATGTGAGAAACATCAATCGGTTGCCTCCCAACCCACAATCTAGGTAGGTATGTGCCCTGACTAGAGATCGAACCCGTGAACTTTTGGTGTACAGGATGATGCTCCAACCAACTGAGCCACCCAGCCTGGGCCACCCAAGTTCTTAACAATGCCCTGGCACATGGACACGAAATGGAAGCAATAGTAAGGGGTGCAATGCCTTGGGCAGTGATGGGGCTGGCTGAAGGTGGGGCTGGCGGGAGAGAGGAGCCACAGAGTCACAGCTTTGCTTCTAGAACACTGGTGTCCTTGTCCAAAGTCCTGGGAAGCGGCTGGCTGCTCTAAGCAGTGTTCGGCGGGTGGGTCCACACCCAGGGGAGACCCACACCTCCTCTTCCATCAGCTCTGATATTCTCTCCCTCAACAGCAGTTGCCTGAGATCTCCCCTGCACAGGCCCGCCTTGGGGCATTTTGACTCATTAAGCATCACCAACACGGGGCCCCTGTGGTTTCCAGGGGCCTACGAAAAGTTTGAGGCCTGCAAATGGTATTAGCTTCACAACACAAAGAAGCAAACTGCAACATCAAAATCAGTAAATATTTAATGAAATGCAAGATGCAACATTATGTCAACTTCATTAACTGTTGAATTTAATCGTCATAAAAATTTCATTCCATCTGATGAGAATTTGTAGTTTGGAGTCTTCTCGCTGGGCAAGGGTTCCCAGGTAGGCAGGAGGATCACTGAGAAATCACAGCAGACCCTACATTAAATAAATTACTCATGGCCAAAGATTTTCAAAAGCAAAATGGCAAAAAATCTTTTCAATTTTCTTTCACAGCCGAGCGGTTATATTTATGACGGGAGGCAAATGTGTTTAAAGTGTGTTAGATGAGGGAAAGGCCTAGAAGGCACAGGGTCTCTAAGATCTTGAAAGAGCCACATGCCCCAGCTCTGCCTTCTGAATTTTCTGACCTAGCCACGTTTGTCTAGGTGATGGAAGCCAGGTGAGTTGAGGCTTTGGCTGCAGAATAGATAGGGAGAACTGCCTCCTCCTGAGGCTTTCCTGGTTCCAAAGTAGAAAAGCAAGAATCCTAGGGTCCTAAATACTGTTAGCTGACATTCACTGGGTACACGGCAGGCACCAGACTAACTACTGTAAGCACCGTACGTGGATCGTCTCAGTCATCCCAAGCAGCTCTGTAGGGTCGGTATTTTATTGTCCCTGTTCCACCAATGAGCACATTGAGGTCTAAGTGGTTACGCCACCCACCCAGAGTCATGGAGGTAGTAAGGGTAATTTAAGAATTTTTCCATACTAAAAATAATGTATAGGTGCCCTGGCTGGTGTAGCTCAGTGGATTGAGCACGGGCTGTGAACCAAAGGATCGCAGTTCAATTCCCAGTCAGGGCACATGCCTGGGTTGCAGGCCAGGTCCCAGCAGGGGACCCACAAGAGGCAACCACACATTGATGTTTCTCTCTCTCTCCTTCCCTTCTTCTCTAAAGATAAATAAATAAAATATTTAAAAAATAATGTATAGGTGAAATGGTGCCCACAATCATTTCAAGCTCTTAAAAAAAAAAGCAGGGACCAGTCCATTTTTTTCACTGTCATGTCTTCAAAACCTGGACACTACTGGGCACGTAGATATCCGGGTGCTGAAGGGACATAACTGTATATTGAATGGAGACTGGACTAAGCTCAGTTTTCCCTGCACCTGCGGTGTATCCGGCACCTGTGGAATGCTTTGCCCCTAGTAGCCTGTGACAACGTCGAGGCTCGAGGTCTCATGCCTCTCCCAGCCCTGCATTTTGCACACTCTCGGCCCATAAAAAGGCTTCGTTGATATTTGAGTCCATTCCTCCATCACAGAGCAACCTCCCAGTACAGCTGAAGTTCTTCCTCCCTATACATAGCACAAAAACCTGCTATGTAAAAACTCCAGCCCTGACCGGCCTCATGTTGGATGTTGTCCTGCAAAGTGAAAGGTCGCCGGTTCGATTCCTGGTCAGGGCACAAGCCTGGGATGCCATTCTGTCCCTGGTCGGGGCGCATCTGGGAGGCAACTGATGGATGTTTCCCTCACACATCGATGCTTCTCTCCCTTTTTCTCCCTCCCTTCCCCTCTCTCTAACAATAAATAAATATATCTTTAAAAAAGCTCCGGTGGCACACATTTTTGTGTGCTCATCGAGCAAGCTAACACACAACACTGACGTGTCCCTTCTGTGCTAGGTGTGGCTCGCAGCACTCCCCATGGATTAAGTAGTCGCTTAGTAATAAAACATCTACCACAATTCTACAAAACAGGAGTTTTTCTAAATTATCATCCCATTTTACAGACGCAAGATCAAGGGTTATGAGCTGAGTGGTATCTTCCCCAAGTTCATATGTTGTAGTCCTGACCTCCAGGACCTCAGAATGGGTCTGTTTAGAGATTGGGCCAAGAGTGGTTATAGGCAAAATGAGGTCATCAGGTTGATGCTAATACCATACGACTGGTGTGCTCATGTGGAGAGATCAGGATGCAGACATGCACAGGAGAAGGACCACATGAGGACACGAAGAAGACAGCATCTATGAGACGAGGGAAGCTTCAGAAGGAAGCAACCCTGCTGGCGCCTTGCTCTTAGACTCCTAGCTTCCAGAACTGTGCGGAAATAAATTTCCGTGGTTTTAGCCATCCAACCTGTATTGTGGCAGCCCTGGCAAACCAGTACATCAAGGCACAGAGCAAGGCGCCTAAGCCTGCACTGCCAAAAAACACGAACTCAGAATCTGAACACGGGCAGTCTGCTTCTAGAGTCGATTTGGTTTGGGAGAATGAAATATTCTTTCTCTGTGCTGTCCACTTGAAATATGGCTAATGTAAATAAGGAATTGAAATTTTAATTCACATTAAAATTAAATTAAAAATAAGTAGCCACATGTCGCTAGTGGCTACCATATTGGATATAGCTTTTTACCGTTGCTAAGTACATCACTTAAGTTTTTTTGCAGAAGCTTCTAGAAACCTCCCCTATGTGCTCAAAAAAAACATACCCCTGCCTTTGTTCCCCACCCCTGCTATATTTTAGAGTGAACTGGCTAACTTTCCAGAATCCTGCGGCCTGGGCAGAGCAGGGACATGGGAGTTCTGCTCCAAACATGGGTGTTAGCCAACCAAATGCCAAGCAGCACAAACACTGAGTGACATTTTCAGAACTATTAATATTTCATCAGAAATGATCACTTTTCCTTTCAATACACTATTTTAAAAGGCTTTCTACATTCTTAACTATAATTTTATTCAGTCTAGGTACTCGGAATTTTCCCCAAAGGAACACATATTCAATTTTATAATGAAAATCAAAGGGGAATGAAGCTGGGATTTCAAAATTTAGTCAACATTTCCAGGAACGTAGGCTGTCTGTGAAGAGCAAGCCTGTGTATGGGGCACCTACTACATGCCCCGCACTTTCTATACAGTATACTATGAATTTACCTAATGCACATTTATTGTGTGCCTACTAGGCACCATGTGGTCTTTATATTTATTAACCCCATTTTACAGAAAATAGTTTCTTCTCATCCTCTCTTTCATCCTGAATGTTAGTTACCTCCTCAAAGAGGCCTGCCTGGACCACCACCTAAAGCTGCCACTATTCCTCTCCCCATAGCCTCCCAAGGTGCCGTGGGAGCCCTTACGTCATCTGTAATCACTGCTCTTTCACTTTGCGAGTTTGTGCCCTATCATCCCTGGACCAGAGCATAGGCTCCATGAGAGCAGGGACACCACCAATCTTGCTCGCCTTCAGGCTTCCTCAGGGCCCAGCCACTCACCTGGCACAGGGGGTGGGCTGCACCAATATTTGAGGAACGACCGAATGAGGATGGGAGAAAGGATGAAAGTTGTCAGGGTCGCACAGGTAGGAAGGGGCGGTGTCTGGATTCAACCCTCCGTGTATCAGCAGCCACCTCCTCGGTTCACATCTCTCCCTGTCCACCCTCTTGCTCTTCCTTTGCCAGGGAAACACTGAAGGCGCAACCACGGGCTCCTAGGGCCAAAGGTCCCCCGCAGAAAGAAGTGCTGCGTCAATTCGGAGTTTAAGAAGCCCCTTCCGTGGGCGGAGGGGCCCACTGAGCAGCAAACAGCTAAGAGCGTTTCGCCCTGCGCCCCCGCTCCCACGGGCTCACCGGCCGCCCACCCCAGGACCCCTGAGCCCAGTGCAGGATGGAACGGGTTCCATCTCAGCGGCTGTGAGCCTGGGGGCGGGGCCGAGTTTGAATCCCAGATCCTCCCTCCCTAGGGGGCCTTGGACACACCCCTTTATGAGTCTGATACTGGGTTTCCTCAAGTGTGGAATGGTTAAAAACAAAACCAATGGTACTAACTTCATGAGCTCGTATTAATTGGTATGACAACACAGAAAGCCCAGTGCTTAGCACACAGTAAAGCCCAATAAAAATGGCAGTTAGGGGTAAAATCAGACGATGGCTCGAAGGGCAGGGCCCCGGGCAGGCGCTGGCGTTTGTGCGGAGTGGCAGGGCAGGCAGGGGGGCGGCACCCTTCGCTTCGAACAGGGGAGAGCGCTCTGGGCCCCCACCCCACCCCCATCCCACTGGAGGGCCTGGGACACCAAACCGAACCGGGGCGCCCCGCGCCCCTAGCCGTTGCTTTTGAAACCCACAGAGGAATTCCAGTGCTGGACGGGAAGGGCGTGGGAGCCACCCGCACGCAAGACACCTACCTTTTAAGGAGTGGGGACTCTCCCTGGGGCGGTCCCTGGGGCGGGCTGTGGGCGCTGGACCCTCGGACGCTTTCTTGCAAGGCGCTGGAGAGGGGCCAGGCGGGGGAGCAAGGGCGAGTAAGGCGGGGCCAGGCCTGAGAGGGAAAGACCGTTGGCCCCCCGGGGTGCGTGGGGGTCCCTGGGAAGGCCGTGGGAGAGCCCAATGGCGGCTCCTGCCCTCAGGGTGCCTAGCACAGTGCCAGGCTGTCACCCAGTCATCTTCGAGGTTGAGCCAGCGAGAATGGGCTGAGCCCTGGGCGCCACAGCTGTCACAGGCTTGTGGCAACAGGGGCGTGCCAGGGATTGTGGGGAGAGCCAGCCCTCCCCCTCCAGCTGTTCCCAGATGTCATTCTGCCCACCCAGGCACCTGGTTCCTGAGCTCAGGGGGATTCCAAGGTTACTAAGCTACCGGTTTTTGTTGACTTTAAAATATTTTCTTCTCGGGGAGAGGGGGAGGGGGGCAAAAGTCAGAAAAGAGCAAATAAAAACAAGTCAAAATAAGCTTCCCCTCCCTCAAAGGAAGCTGACCTCCATCCACCACAGGCGCAGGGACGGGAGGCGGCTGGACTTCCTCACCTCGCTGGAGCAGCAGCCAGACAGAACTGAACTGCTTCTGCCCCATCCTCATCTGCCTTCCTGGTGAATGAAGGGCAGTGGTGGATGGTCCCCCAGTCTTCGAGCCCTGGGTGGACAAAGGGGCTTCCGGAAAGAGAGGAGGATGATGGCCAGTGGAAATGGGCTCCCTTCGTCCTCGGCCCTGGTGGCCAAGCGCCCCTCAGCCCTGGGCCCATTCCCCAGATACATCTGGATCCACCAGGACACACCTCAAGACAGTCTAGACAAGACCTGCCATGAAATCTGGAAGAGAGTTCAGCGCCTGCCCCAGGCTTTGCAGCCCCCGACCTTGAAGGAGCAGCTCTCTGCCCCCTCGGTGGCTGGCACTCCAAGAGACAATGGGCTCAGCTTCCAGGAAGAGTGAGTATCGCCCCTGCATAGCAGCACCAAGTGAGGAGGGAAGAGATGAGGTCAGACCCTCTGGGGGAATGTTCTGGCCCATTCTTCAGTCTGGTTAAACCCTAAAGACTGTATAGTTTCCCTAACCAACTCCCCGTAGTCCTTCGTCCACTCTCTATAGGAGAGTTAACTGGGGTCCTGAAGTTACCTGGGTGAAGGGCCAGGCCAGGGCTCTCTTTCTGCTGCCTCTTCCTTCCCCAGCCCGCTGAGGGGATAGTTCTCATCCTTAAAGCCCGAAACAATCACAGGTGAATCTGAGGACCTTGAGAAACCACCCTAGCCAGGGCCGAGGGTTAGATGCCCATGGCTTTCCCGAAAGGCAACTGGGAGATTCCTTCCCCCTCCTACCTCCAAAGGCACTGGCACAGAGGAGGCTGGTGGTTTCAAACCACATCTGGAGCTCCCTAATACAGGGAGCAGCTGTCCCATTCAGACTCCACGGAAGCCGCTGCACGCGCGCACATCAAAATATTTACTGGGAAGGCATTGACATATTCAGAGGACATAATAGAAAATTAAAGTGTGGGACGAGGGCTGGGAATAGCCCGTTTCCTGGATGGGAAATCCTGTGTCTGGGAAACACAGCTAAATATTTCTCCACCGGGGCAAAGTTGAGCAAATACTGTTGGGGATGGATAGTCACAAGGAGAGGAAGGTGGGGACCTCATTAGGAAAAGCAAGCACGATTGTCGATTGTCGATTGTCTTGGCTACCAGTGCCACTGCTGAGCACTTGTTTGAAGATGCTTTGCATCTTCAAAGTGGGCTGCAAACATTAATTAATCCTCCCAGCGCCCCTATGAGACGGGTATTACTGTCCCCATTTTACAGATGGAGTGTGTTAATAATTAAGTGCTAATTAAAGACTAAGTGATAATTAAGTGTTGCCTGTTCCAACACACGGTCTGGCTCAGTTCAGAGCTGCTCTGGACTGGGGGAACCCTTCGGGCAGATATCATCTGAGTCCGGTTTCAGGGATTTCTAGGCAAGAGCTGGGAACAAAGGCAATGTGTAACTGCTACCCAGGGTTCCACTGCCTGCTGTCCCTTTCTGGGATGCAGACAAAGGTGGAGGCACTTTGGCTGGTACTGCTTCCCCTGCCCTCTGCTCGGCACGATGTGGCTGGGATGGGAATGGCTTAACTACCGCCGAGACCTTGCAGTTCAGCCCTACTGTGGCACTGGGCCCCCCTCCCCTGCCCATTGCCATCTGCTCTGGGACAGGGTCCTGGCAGGGGGCCCGTGGGGCTGTGCTCAGGCCCTCAGTGGCCAAGGAGCTGACTGTCCACTTGGTGAACCAGGGTCGGTGGCAATTTCCAGTAGATGGCACCCTCTCTGCCAGGTCACACCTAGTTAATGGAGACAGACTCTATTTCCAGTCTGCACTTGGCCGAAAAGTGAACTGACTCACCTTTGGCCAGTTGCTTAATTCCATTTAGCCTTGATTTTCTCATCTGCAAATTGAGGCTGATGTGCCCTGCCTTGTCCACCTCAGAGTTGATAATGAGGATCAAATGTGACGGGAGACAGGAGGCTGAAAACTGCATTATACAAATGAGGCTCTCCTTAAATGTAATTCTCAGGGTTGGGGTTTTTTGTTGTTGTTGGCTTCCATCTGGGGTTTTCACACTGTGCTTCTAGACCCTATGGTGCTGCAGGGGTCACCTGGAGTCAAGTGGTCTGGTGGCCGGGCCCCAATTCTCCTTCAACCAGAGCTGTTCTGCTTTAATAGCTTTTACTTACTGGAGTTCTGAGTAAAGACTGCATTTGCAACAGGGTTCTGCTGCTGAGAAAGGAGCTGGGAACCCCCTGGCTTAGGTGAATACACGATACCATAATCGTGCGGATAGCAACCACGTAGAACACAGTGAGCTGCTCTTGTAAGAAAGGCAGCCGTGAGGGTGGAGTCAGGTAACCCTGGTTTCAGGTCGCAATTCAGCCCCATGCCGTCTGCGGGATGTGTCTAATTTATGTGAGCTTCGGTTTCCTCATGTGCCAAAGAGCGGTGATTACTATGCATTTCACAGGGTTGTTGGGATGATTAAACATTCCTGGTAATAACTAGGATTTGCAGAAATTCTTCATAGTGGTGATGATGATGATGATGATTTCTTCAAGCCCTACAATTAGTATACAGGGTAGGTATTATTTAAAATTCCCCCTCTTTTTATGTTTTATTATGCGAATTTCCAAACATATCTAGTGTAGCGAGTATCTTTCTGTCTGTCACTGAGTTTATGAAGTTTGTGCCTTCTTGTTTCAATTTCTCAGAAATTGAAGCTTCCCTGGGAAAGCTCAGAATTTCTCCCTCTCCAGTTTTGAAATGAGATCCTTTTCACATGAGGTAACAGGTTCGGAGGGGTTAGTTTCTTTGCCCCAAACCTGACAGTTAGGAAGTGGTGGGGTTTCAGAAAGCAAACCCAGGGCCATCTTGGCCACCATGCGATAGCATTGGCTAACTTCCTTTGGAAATTGAGGCCTCGTTCGGAGAGTGAAGACATTTGGCAGTCCCCTATTCTGAATCATCATCACACGTAGATCAGAGAGTTCTAGCCCAGGGAGCTGTCCAGTGTGTTTTAAGGTGACCTCAGGCCCACAAGACTCCTCTCAGCTAATCTTTCTACTGCTCAAGTTGTAGACCTGGTTTCGGTTGTTTCCTGCTGTGGGGCAGCCAGATAAGGGTGTTCTAGAACTCTTGTTAGCCAGAAATTTTTTTTCTTGCCTGTGTCTCCATACAGTTCAGAAACCCAGACATCTCCAGTTTGAAAGGGATCTTGGAGGCCATCTTCTGCTGCTTGAGTCGCTCCTCAACATCCTCGCCAAGTGGTTATCCACTTTTACACTTTCTTAGATGGAGAGCTCACTGCTTTTAAAGTAGTTCTTTCCCTTGTCATGAACTCTGACTGTCAAAAGACCACTTTCTTCTTGTACCAAAATCTGTCTCTGTCAGACTATTACCCATTGATCTGGACTCTGCTCTACGCTCCAAACCAAAGTCTATCCTCTATTCCTCTCGATAGCCCTGTAGATGTTAAAAGATAGCGACAACATTTCTCTTAGGGTTTCTGGTTTCTGCAAGGTAAATTTCTTTGGTTTTCTAAGTTTCCCGTCAGGTGCCAGTTTGGTCAGTTTCCTGCCCACACTGCTGGTTTCGGGGCAGTGCAGCAACCAGAACCAGGTACAGAAATTCAGGTGTGATCTAATCTGTGCAGATTGGATCCTCATTAATATTCCATACTCGTGGCAATGGCGATTAAGACCATTTTGCTTTTCTCCCCAAGCCAACTTCACTCTGTGGGCACGTTTTCAGTTTATTCACTCAATTATTCATTCTGCAAATATTTATTAAGCATCTGCTAAGTGCCTGGCACAGTGCTAAGAGCTAGTGGGATAGAGCTGTACACCAGACAGGGCCCTGCCTTCCTACAGTTGACCTTCAAGTAGGGGAGAGAAACAGAAAACAAGTGAATAAAAGACTAGGAAAACTTCAGATGTGAAGAGAACTGGTGTTCTGGTTGGAGAAAACCAGTAATAAACATATAAAAATAAGCCAGATAATTTCTGATAGTGATAAGTGCTCTGAAAAAAATAAAACCGGGTAAAGTACTAGAGAAAGAGTCTTTAGATGGGGTGGTCGGGGAAGGACTCTCTGAGAAGAGGTGGTCATTTGAGCTGAGACCTGGACACCCAGAAGGAACCGGTCAGGTGAAGATCTGGGAAAGGATGTCCAGGCAGAAAGAAGGGCAACTGCAAAGGCCCTGAGGTGGGCGTGGCTTAGAGAGGGACAGCATGGCTGAGGTGTACTGAGTGATGGGATATGGGACAAGGCGATATCAGAGGCGGAGATGAGAGGTCTTAGAAAACGTGGAAGATCACTGCAGGGAGTTTATTTTTGGTTCTCTGGGTTATGGGCACCCTTTGGAGGTTTTGGGGAAGAAAGGGCAATTTGCTCAGATTCACTAATTTTTAAAGACGTCTCCAGCTACTGCATGGACAAGACTCACAGGTATGTGTGAGAGGAAGCTGGGAGGCCTCTGGGAAGATGCTGCAGTAGTCCAGGTGTGGTGGGTGGTGGTGCCTGGAGCAGAGAGATTGCCATGGGGATGGAAAAAGTGGGGGACTCAGTGTGTATTTTTAAGAGGAGCCAAAGGATCTGCTGGTGGTTTGGGGCTCACAGAGACACAGAGACATCAAGTCGGACTTGAGGTTTTTGTCTTGAGCCACTGGTTGGACAGAGATGCCACTGATGGAGGAGGAGGAGAAGAAACAGGGAGAAATCAGCTTTGGGGGAGAAATCAATAGTTCCACCTAGAGTCAATTAAACTCCAGAATTGTGTTGAGTTATCTTTTAATTAGTCTGAAATTTGTGCTTAGAGAATTGTGGCCAGTCACTTACTAACTCAAATTTCAGGATTACTTATCCACTCATTCCTCCTCATTACTACAACTGCACAGCCTCAGTCGGGGGCTTTGGATTTGCTGTCTTCTCTGTTGCCCTGACTGGGAAGTGGCCCTTGTTCATTCTGTCATTTATAAAATCATTCGACACTCACAGTTGCCTTCTTGGGCCCAGAGAACAAACCAATCCTTTGTGTTGCTCTTATTTAAACAATTGGATATATCCTATTTTTCTGGAAAAGTTGCTTGGCATATATCACACCTTTTATTTATTGTGATTATTATTTTTAAAAGCTTGAAACCTGGTGACGGGAGTAACAAGGACAAGACTCCCAGCTGGAAACTCAGACTGATGCCCTAGAGTAGAAGCCAGCTCCGGAGACTTTTGGAGTTCAATGCTCTAGGCTCGTGTTTTCTCCCCTTGAGGGATCAAACACCTCTCTGAGAATCTGAGGAAAGCTTGTGCCCGAAATACATCCTAATGGCCCTTGACATTTTGTGAATGACTTCAGAGACTCCCTGAGCCCCAGGCTGGAATCCTTTTCTCCTGGACCCAACACTTAAGTGTCTTCTTCCCCTGAGCTTCCTAGGGCTGAGACTCAGCCTCTGTTGTGACCCCAATCACACTGACATCAATGCACCCCCATCCTGGTTGCCATGTAAACTTGTGGATGCAATGGTGTTGGCAGCCAGAGGTCCCGGGCCCTCCATTCCTTCCCTCTTCCAGTCCTTGCACACATACAGCATTCACCTGCACGGTGGTTGTCGACTTCTGGTCTCTCTGCTCATCTCTCTTCTGCCATCGTTACAATACCTCAGCTCTCCGTGTCTGGTTCCTTTCCTTCCTGGATGTCTTTCCGCCTTCTTCAGCTTCATCTTCGTGAAACACATCAACAGTGTGAATCAGCCATCTTTCAGGGCTCCTTCATTGTCTTCCGAATTCCTTCACCTGGTTTTGAGGGTCTCAGTAGTTGGGGTCTCAGCCTACCTACATCTCTAGATGCACATGCTGCTCTCTCCTCCACACTCTAGAACCAAGACGAGCTACCAGCAGATGCATATCTCCGTGCCTTTACTCAGGTTATTCCACTACCAGGGATGCCTTTTATTCATATCTCTGCCTATTAAAATCCTACCCATCCTTAAAGACCTAGAACAAGTGTCATCCTCTGAATTTTCACTGCTCACCCCACTCAACACTTTTTCTCCCTCTCTCTTCCATGTTCTTTTCAATTTAAGTAAATAATATTCCTTCTCCTTCCTAAGGGTTTGAAGGCGATAACAATATCAGTATCAGATAACAATAAAATAAGGAGACAGTGGATTTGAATCCTAGCAGACTTCCTAGTTGTAACCAAGCTACTCAGACTTTCTATGCCCCACTTATGCATTTAAAAAATGAAAAACATCATAGTAACCACCTTAAAGAAAGACTGTGGAGGTTAATGAAATAAGGTATATTAGGCTCACACAGTACCTAATGTAAGATAAGGACTCCAGGTTCATCATCACCATCATTGTCATCACATCCCCATCACTATCATTATCAGCAGCACCAGCAGTGTCACCATCATCAACTTCATCATCGTTAGCATCCTCACCGACACCATCATCAGCATCAGCATCAGCACCATCAGCATCAGCATCATCACCGTCAGCATCATCACTATCATCACCATCTGCATCATCACCATCAACTTCAGCAGCAGCATCACCACTACGATCACCATCATTATTGTTATTTTCAAGGATAGAATGACAGGGGTTAAGTAATCAAGAATGGTATGATATGGGGAGAGGAGATTCATATACCAGGAAATCTAAGCTAAGGGAAACTACGCAGCTGAGGACAGAATTTTGCTTTGAGATTCCTGGCAGCTAGGGCAAAAAGGGAACATAACAGTTGGTTTCCATAACTGGTTATCTAAGAAGAGAAAGCAGGTGAGCTCGTCAGGAGAGACCAAGGGGAGGGGTCTTTAGACGAGGGTGATGGAATAGAGGAGTCAGCTTAGAGCCAGCTCTCAAGTGGACTGTTGGCCAGAGGAGAGGACACAACGTCCCATTTCGTTTTATTGGTGCATTTCTGGTGTGGAATTTCTGATAAGGTGGTCACCTGGCACAAATTGTATGCTGCCTTGTGGCAAAAATACTTCTCCCGCTCTTGACCATGGCTCCTTAAGAGAAAGGGCTGTGTCTTACTCATCTTTGTCTACCCAGCACCCAGCTGATTTCCTGGCATTCGATGACTATGCAGTGTAAATGAATGAATGAGGAAGTGAATGATGGATGAACCATAAAAGTGCCACTGCAAGGAGGGTGAGTGAGGCTCAGAGGTGGCCAGGATCCAAGCAAGAAGTCATGATCATCAGAGGAAGCACTGAGTGACATAGGGACAGAATATCAATAAGCTGAGACATTGCAAGGATCCCCACCCACCTCCTTCTGCCTCCAGCTGCAGAGAAGGGGGTAACACTTTCTTGAGCACTTGCTATGTGCCAGGTTCTGAAATTTAATTTTTTGTTTATCCCATTGTCTTGGCAGAAGGTGATTGATATTACCCCCCCTTTTACAGATGAAGAAGCTGAGGCTCAGAGAAGTTAGGCAGCTTGCCCAGTTATCCAACTCGAATGGGCTGAGCAGAATAGGACCTGGTGGGGCTGCAAGGCCAGAGCTCTTGCCCAGACACAAGCAGCCCTTTAGAATAGTCCTTCCGTGTCTGCTTAGCTTTGGGAACCGAGTAGTGAAGGGAAGATGAATCGTGATTAACGTCCCACGTCCCCTGTCCCCCTTTTTAATTTAATTTTATGGTTTGGGGACTTGTGTTGCAGGTTGTGGGAGCCTGCAGAGACTGGCCACCAGTGGTTTGGTTTAATCCCCTTTTTAATATCTTTGTTGCAACATTCTTTCCAATTCAGCTCCCAAGTCACATTAAAAAAAAATACCTCTTCCTTAGGGTAGGCCTTCTCTTATTAAACAGATTCAAATGAAAAGTTTTAAAGATAATTTGAACAATAAGAATCACTCTGTAGCTCCCAGCCGAAGCTCCTTTATTGCTGTATTTATTCCTCAGTATTTCCTGCCTCATTCCCCAGCTCATTCCCCAGCTCACTGAATCTCTCATCCAAGTCCTGTCCTACCTCAGGTCCGAGTCCTGTTTTCTCAACTTCTCCTTTGCCCTCCAGGCAGGCAGTGGAGGGTCAGAGAGGAGGTGGGGTGGGAGGTGTCTCACTTCCATCTGCCAATCAGAGAGGAGCTGGGAAAATGGGGGTAAATTTGCACCCGGTTTGGTGCCTTCCTGTACATCGCTTGCATCCAAACTTTGCGAGTTGGGGGCAAAGGGTGGAGGATAGACGCCTGCTCTGATCGCAGATACCTGGGTCCTGTTCTGGACCAACGGAACTGCCATCTTCCCAAGGGTGCCCAGGAACCTGCATTTGAAACAAGCACTGCAGGTGACTCCTGTGAATGTGCATAGAAAGTTCTCTGATACTTCAGGGGTCAAAGATGATGAAACCTCAGGCTTAAAAGGGACACAGCTTTGAGAAGGAGGTGTTCCAAGGAAAAGCATGCAGGAAGGAGACTGGCCTTTACTGAATGCTAAGTGTGTGCCAGGGACATTGTAAAAAATGACTCTACTCTCTGTAAAGGGCCTTTGCTAAGAAATGAGACGAACACGAAGTCCAGCCTTGGCGTTTGGGCCGCTGAGGGATTTCACAGTGTTACCTCTTTTAACCCCACCACGGGTGGTGTCACCGTCCCATGAAGCTTCGGAGCCCTTCCTATCTTTCCACCCCTAGCTGCAGGCCAGGCCCTGGGCTGTGAAGGGTCAGTGGGCTCCAAGCCTGCAGCCCAGCTTGGCCCTCCCACACCAAAGGGTCTCTGGGTCTCTCAGTCAGAGCTTCTAACATTTGCACAGCGCTGTTACAGTCTACCAAGTGCTTTCACATTCATCGTCACACTTAATCCTCACAAGAGCCCAGCCAGTGGAGGAGGAGCAGAGCGGGAGGCCTGAGGCTCTAAAGGCCCTCTGCCCAGTCTTCTGCCCCCAGGAGAAAGGGTCCCAGCAGACGGAGCTCAGTGGGTTCCCAGGTACCTTTGGGAAACAGGTGCAGAGGCCCCAGGATGGCAAGTAAGTCTGCAGCGTCCCTCAACTGCCCCTTCCACCCTGCAAATGAAAAAAAACTTGGCCCAGGCCCCTCAGATTGTTAGAGAGGTGGAATCCATCCTTTCCCCTGGTTCCTTTTCTTCCTGCTGGTTCTTCACAAGGCTATGCTGGTGGTGTGTGGGGGGTGTATGTGTGCATGTGTACACATATACACAGGGTGTACATGTATGATTGTTGGGGGTGTGTACATGGCTGTGCTGTGTGCGCGTGTGTATTCATGTCTGTACTGTATGTGTATGGCAGCTGTTCATGGCTGTGCTGTGTGTGCACACATGGGTTGGTGTGTGTATGTGCACTGCTGTGCTGTGTGTGCATGGGTGTGGTGTGTACATGGGAGAGGGACCCAGGGCAGTTCAGTGAATCCTGCATCTGGAGGAGAGGGAAGGCGGAGGAAGACCCAACGCAGCTGTGACAGAGATGGCTGTATCCCTTCCTTCCACAATGGGCAGGGGCCACGCAGGGTGCTGTGGCATATCCATCAGTGCTGATCAAGTGAAGGTGGGGACCCAGTGGGGGCTGGTGCCAGAGCCTCTGCCTCCGGGATGAAGGCCTTTCCTTGTCTGGGGCAGTTTGGTGCCTCCTTGTCACCCCCACTCGCAGCCACGGCTCCTTCCAGTCCCTGAGTTGCACACCCACCC
The DNA here is from genome assembly GCA_004027735.1 of Carollia perspicillata. Classification (NCBI taxonomy): domain Eukaryota; kingdom Metazoa; phylum Chordata; class Mammalia; order Chiroptera; family Phyllostomidae; genus Carollia; species Carollia perspicillata. The sequence goes on along the minus strand of PVKM010025657.1, from coordinate 1,292 downwards.
GCCCACCAAGTTCTGCCTTCTGCTGCCTCATCCTCCTAGTTGCTGGCTGGCTCCTGGCCTTTGGCCATCCCGCAACTGAGACTCAGAGAAGGGAAGTGAATTGAGGTCACCCCATCAGAAAGGACAGAGCTGGGGCTCGAATGCAGGTCTCCTGACTGCCAAGGTCTTGCTTGTTGTCCCACTTCTCCTGTTTTGGGAAGTGTAAGGCAGTGGCTAAGAGTAGAGACTTGGACCCATGTGGCCTTGGTTCCCAGTCCTGCTCCCGCACGTGCGCCCTTGGGTGAACTTGAATTTGTCGTTAATTCCTGAACTTTGGTTTCCTCTTCTAAAGTGGCAATAAAGATGTTTACCTATTCCTCATGGCTGTTGTGGAGTCGAGAGCCACCTGTAATACCTGGCACCTAGCAGACGCGGCACAGGTCCTGGCTCAGGCTCAGTCCCCTCCTGTCACTCCTCTGGACTGCTCTCCAGAAGAAAGCAGGCCCTGACACTTCCCTGCTAAAATCTTCCGAACAGCTTCCCTGCTCCTTTAGAATAGAATCTTTCAGCGCCACTCCAAGACCTGGCAGGTTCTGACTCCTACCTCCCCTAGCCTCGCCTCCTGTGACCCCCTCACCCTCCAGTGAATGTACCCCACCCACTTTAGCGTAGTCCCACCAATGCACCCAGCTCCCGTGTACCGAGAGACCTTCACACATGCTGTTCCCTATGCCTGGAAAGCCCTTCCTTGCTTTCTTTACCTGGCTAAATGCTTATTTCCCATTAGGCCCCCGCTGAAATGCCATTTCCTCAGAGAGCCCTTTCTCACTCTCCTATCTTAGGTGTGCTTCCCTGGTTTTGAACACCCAGCACTTCGCTTTGGTTTTCAGAGCAGAGTGGCCTAATGGTTAAGAGAGGGGCATCTGAGCAAGACTGTCTCAGCTCGCCACTTGGTCCCTTCTTAGTTTCCCCTTGGGGAAATTCCCTAACTCTTCTGTCCCTTGGCTTCTTCAGTCTAAGACTGGGATTGTTGTATCTGTCTGTATCATTTATAGTTAACAGACCACCCCAAAGCTTAGTGGCTCAAAACAACAACTATTTACTCAGCTCCCCTTTCTGTTGTCCAGAGGTCTGGGCTGGATTCAGCCAGGCGGTTCTTCTGGTGGGGGGTGGGCTCGGCGGGGCATGGGTGGTACACACCCAGCGTCTGCAGGTCGACTGGGTCAGACCAACTGTCGGGGGTTGCCTCTGTGGGATGTTTCATTCTTCAGTGGGCTTTCCAGGGCTTGTTCCCCTGGAGGTGGCCGAAACCC
>PVKM010025656.1:0-19812 GCA_004027735.1 Carollia perspicillata | reverse complement strand
ACTTGTAATTTTAGATTATGAAACCGCTATCATGTCCTTCTGTATTTTTAATTGAGTTTATTGGGGTGACAGTGTTTTGCCAAACCAGGCAGGTTTCAAACGCACGGCTCAGCGGAGCGCCCTCGGCACCGGGCATCATGCGCCCCCCCCCCCCCACCCCCCGTCCCCCGCTTCGCTCTCCACCTTCCCCACTCCTCCCTTAGACGATGACTTTTAAAATTCAGATGTTTTCAAACTAAATTAAGCACTTATTTATTTGTACTATGTCAGGAAAAATATCAAATAAGTAACAATAATGATGAAACTTTATGCTTCAATACCAATGGTTTCTCTGCAGTTTCTCACCTTCTTTGATCTGTCACTTTACATTCATCCCAACATATTTTTGAGACATAGGGAGTTTTTTGTTTGTTGGGATTTTTTTTTGGGGGGGGGGCCTCACTTATACTCATGCTACTGGGTTCCTTTGAAAATCAATGGTACAGAGGGCTGTGATCTTAGTTATCAGGGCAGATATTATAATTAAATCATTGTTTGAAATATGAAGGTATGCCTTCATGGGAAAGAGCTTTTTGAAATTCTTGTTATGATTATCTGCTTCAGTAGACAAATTCAGTTGTATCTTTAGCATTGCATAAATTATGAATTAATCACTTCTCATGTTTACTAAAGCAAATTATTTATCGCGAGGGTTACAGAACACAGAGTGACACATTATGCCTGTCTAGGCGGGGCAATGATTGAACCCATATTTCCTAGTGGATAAAATCATTCTTTTCCTCTTGTTCTGGGGAGTGGATCATGAAACATGTTTTTAAAAAATGAAAATATATCCAATACTTTTATCTGTCAGAGCTTTTTTAAAAGAGGCGACGGGTCCGAGGATCCTTTCTTAGCCGAAGACGCACAGGCACGCCTCGGTTTACGGCACCTCCCCTCTCGGTGCCTGGAGACACGGCCGTTTCCCACGGATGGAAGCTTCCTGGGACCCTGCGTCGAGCAATTCCGTTGGCACCGTTTCCCAAAGGCCTCCGTTCACTTCGTGTCTGTCCGTGTCGCGTGTGGGTAATCCTCGCAGTATTCCAGACTTTCTCATTATTGTAGCATATTTGTTATTTGATCTGTGAGCAGCGATCTTTGACGTTGTTGTTGTCATTGTTCCGGGCGCCGTGAACCATGCCCCCGTAAGGCGGCGACCTGACTGACACATGGCAGTTGCCCAACTGTGGCGCTCCTCCGGCCCCCTTCTCCCCGAGACACCACAATATTGAAATTAGGTCAACCAACAGCCCTGCAGTGGCCCCTAAGTGGTCAAGTGGAAGGAGGGGTCAACCAATTCAGCGAACTTCACAGCCGTCCTGTTTTAAGAAATCACCACGGCCACCCCGACCTTCCACAGCCACCGCCCTGCTCGGTCAGCCGCCGTCCACCGAGAGGCAAGACCCTCAAAAAGATTACGACTCACTGAAGGCTCAGATGATGTTTAGCATTTTTTAGCAACAAGTATTTTTTAAGGTATGGACATGGTCCTTTGGACACAATTCTATTGCACGTTTAATGGATGACAGGATAGTGTAAAGATAACTTACACGCACTGGACTTGAACCTGCAGGGTCTCCCTGGCATGCCTGTAATCAGAGGGCTGCGTTTCGGCATCGTCTCGCTGTCCTTTGGATCGGATAGCAATATTGTGTTTTCCACCCATTTTGAAACTTATGATGAAAGTGTACCCTCTACTCCACTGAAGCTTCACGAGGGCAGGGACTGTCTCCATGGCGTTCATTCCCGAGTCTCTGGTGCCTGCCACTCTGGCCCGCGTGCCTCACTGACTGGGTAGCCGGCAGATGAGGGAGTGACTCCATTAAATGATGGATTCAGAAGCTAAATTTATTTAGTAAGCGTTCGCCTAATGAAAGCCTGACTCCCGGTGCTGATGAAGGTCACGCTTTCCGCACACGGAGGATGTTGGTATCGCTCTGTTGTCCATTAAGGATTCATTTGGGGACGTGTTAGAAAAGGACCTGATAATTTTAAAGAACGCATTCTTTAGAAATTCAGACTCAATCATGTTTTAAAAACCTGTCGTTCAAGTGATGTCCTGCATGAATGTGAGAAGCATATGGTTAGAAAGATTCAACAACCAATACCAAACACGTGGCAGGCTCTGTTCTGGGCTCTGGGGCAGAGTAGGGGAAAAGGAAAGAAAAATCCACATCTGTATTTTAGTGGTAGGAGATGGACGGTAAACTTACAAACTGAAAATATAATTCCAGACAGGGCTCAGTCCCCTGGGCACTTAGATAAAAAACACTAAGATCAGGCAGCGAGGTAGTGATCTTTTTACATTATTTCCTTTACTCGTCCCCAGAATATGGTTGACATTTCTGGGATTGTTTTTTAAAGACGGCCTCGGTGTGGCACGATAGAGATCAACCATCACACTCAGTGTGACCAAGTACGACAGCTCAGCACCCTTCACAGCGCGTGGCAACCCGTGGTTTTGAGGATTCCTAAAGAAATAGAAAACTTCATGGAAACCAGGGCTTTTCTTGAACACTCAGGCCTGCCAAGTGCACAGGAACTTCTGTGTTAGAATGGAAGGCTTTTTCAGATAAAACTACCACTTCTATTCTTAGTCGCTGCAAATATCACTTTCGTTTGCACTAAGAAGTGAAATGCGCTAGCTGAAAATGTACACGGTGTGCTGGTGATCTGGAGGTTTGAGATTCCAGTAGTTTCCTGTTTTACTGTTTGCCTCAGGACACTTGCAATCTGTGGGCTCATCTCCTAATCAGACCTGCAACTTTCTGAGCATCTGCTAAAGCTCCAAGCCCCTCTGTACCCTGACGGTTTAGTTCGGGGGCCTGTGAACCGGGGCGCACAGGACGATCCACTGGGGTGAGCAAGGAAGTGCGGCTGCCTCTGCCTCTGCGCGATCTCGTCGCTTTTATACTTTCGGTTTTGCGTTTTGCGATGTATGTAATTATTCATCTGAACAAAACAAACACGTACACAGAAACACGGCAATGTCACGAATAAGTACTCAGCATTTTCTCCGAACATACTACACACACACACAAAGGCGTGGGCTGGCCCCCTGATCGCATCCTCAGAACGACCCTCTAACTCCGCAGCGTCGGCCCGAACGTGCGGGCGCAGAGGCCGCCCGGGAAGCCGCGTTACTTGCCGAAGCACACGAGCCAGTGGTTGGCAGAGAAGCGGGGGTTCGAAGCCCGGTTCTGTCTTAATTCCACGTCGTTCTGCCAGCTGGGTGTAGAAGAAAGCGAGAATGTGTGTAAAGCGTAGTGGGCGCGAAAGACAAAACTGGACAACTGGGGCGGGGCGTGGTCCCCAGGCGGCGCCGGGATGGGGGCCTGGGGGCATCGGCGCACACCCACTCGGCACGTGGGGCAGCCTCTGTGCGCTCCACGGGGTGGAGTGTGGTGTGCGGTTTTCCTTTCAAATGAGGGGGGACGTGTGTTTTTCCGAATATTCTCTCCCCTCATCTCTAAAATCTTCTTGTTTAAAATACTTAAGATTTCCTTAGAGCTCTAATCCCGCCCCCCGCCCAATAGGTTTCTCATTAGGAGTGCTTCGTGGCCGACTTTCCACCCTGGGCATTACTGTCCTCTCGCTCAGATGAGACGGATGTGTTGTTTTCGCAGGCTACACCCCATCGCCTCTCAAGCCCTGATTCCTTTCAGCGGGGCGTGTGAATGCGGGCCTTACTTGGAAAACCCTTGGCTGTGGAGAGTTCAAATGTGATTTCTGTGCTTCAGAAAGCACCGAGCTACAATGTACTTCTTGGCCTTGAAACAATTAACCAACTGCAGCCTCCAGGAGGAGGCGGGTGAGCCGTTCCCACGGTGTAACACCATCAGTCTGCATGTACTCTGGCCCAGGCTAACCGGCGCAGGTCTGAGGTTCTGTCCTTTTCCATAAAGCCGCATTGCTGTGCGCTAAAAGGTGTTGAGAAGGAAAAGCATAGGGGTGAATGGTGCCCGGTGGCATGCAGAGCAGAGAGGAGCCCCCCAGCCTTTTGGAGGCAGCCTCGATAATGACTGAGAATCCCAGAGCCACCAGCACACCCCCTGTCCTGGGGTCACCGTATCTGCAGCTAAAGAGGATGATGGTCGCCGTAGCCTGTGACCTGGTCTCGTGGCCTCCATTCTTCCTAATCCAGCCCTAGCGGGCCACCAGTGAGCTTTCGGAAACCTACATCCGATTCTGTCGCTCCCCTTCTGAAATCCTTCCCCTCCTGCCCTTTGCTTGGGGACCCTCACTGTAACACACAGCCCCTTCGGTTTCCGTTCCCTGCTAGCTTCTCCAGACTCATCTTTTCCTCACAGACTGCTCAAAAAGTTTGCAACGACCAATCCGCTTCCACCCTCCGGACAACCCTGCCGAAGCAGTCTTATTGAGGTCAGCGCCACCCCTCACTTCCGTGTATTGTTTCCGTGTTGACTGCACTGCAACTTCTTGGACACAGTGTGCTTTTGCACGTCTGTCTGTGCAATACGATTTCTTCTGCTGGAACTCCTTGCCCTCTCCCTCTCCACCTCTCCTGATTGCTTGGCGGACTCTTAACTCTTCAGTTAAGACTTAAGGGCAAGTGTTAACTCGTGTTGGGTAGGTTTTGGAGCCACCCAGACCAAGAAGATACATCTTTGCCATGTTTATCCTTTGCCCACACAGAAAAGTTTGTGTTTGCTTTGAAGACCGTGTGTACCATGCAGTGATGTGATCAGGTGGAGAGGAGCAGTGCTTCCCTCTGGTGACAAGAAGGCTTTGCCTGTCTGTAGTCTAGGATGGCCAGGAGAGGAAGGAGGACAGGGGCCAGGAGACCTGAGGCCAGGGTGGAAGGCCGGGGCCTGCCAGGACAAGTTCAAGTGCACAGCTGTCTGTCCGGAAGCAGCCTGGGGCAGAGACGGCACCTCACAAGCGTCCCGCACCACGGAGTCGGCAGGCCCCACAAGGGCCAGATCCACCCACTGCCCCTCTTTGTATTCAGTAAAGAAAGTTTTACTGGAACACAGCTCTGCCCATTGGTTTACAAATTGTCTTCGGCTATTTTCACACTGAGTGACTGAATTGAGTAGTTGCAGAAGAGACAGTCCGGCCCTCAAGCTCTAAAATATCTACTGTTTGTCCCTTTACGGAAAAAAAAATAATAATAAACTGCTCCTGTTGCTCTAGAGAGCAGTTCCCAGAGTTCGGTCCTGAAACTGGTAGCATTGCTGCCACCGCACACCCCCAGGCCTCACCCCCAACCTAGGCAGGGAACAACCCTGGGTGTGCGGCCCATGTGCAGCGGGCCCTTCAAGTGGCTCAGAAAACCTCCTGTCTGGCTTTCTGGCCCCTCGGTCATTATGTGGGCTTGGTGACCCACGTCACCAAGAAGGCTTGCGTGTCTATAGAAGGCTTTGCCTGTCTGTAGTCTAGGATGGCCAGGAGAGGAAGGAGGACAGGGGCCAGGAGACCTGAGGCCAGGGTGGAAGGACAAGTTCAAGTTCACAGCTGTCTGTCCGGAAGCAGCCCGGGGCAGAGACGGCACCAGGCAGAGGCTAGGAGAGCCAGAGACCAGTAAAAGGGAGGGAATACAGTCAGGAAACAAGGCGGGGGTTTGGGGATGGGGGATGCAGAGAATCCCTAGTGATGCATCTGGACATGAACTCCGTGAAGGAAGGAGCTCACCCTGTGTCCTGGCCCTTCCTGCGTGTCTGTGAGTGGATGAATGTGTGTTTGGAATGGGGCCGGTCCCAAAATGTGACCCTGGGGCCAGCATGTGGCATCAGAGAAAGAGGTACACCTGGCAGGTGTGGCTCAGGACTGAGGCTGAAACCCATTTATAGCAAGAACATATTACTGAAGGCTGAAGAACAGAGGCATGTTTAAAACTGAGTAAAATTCTTTCATCTAACCTCCGTTTTACTCCCCATTCCCTGCCTTGGGCTGCGTATCGGTTCTGGGGATTTTGTTTTCACCATCATTGCTCAGCGCCACCTCTATTTGACCTCAAATGATTTACTTGAGCTTCCCAAAACTATTACCTGAATTAATAAATGTGAAGTGCTTAGCATCTGGTACATTTCCTCTATTAAGGAAATATTTTGTCATGTTCCTAGTCACCATCTTATTTCACATTGAAAAAAAAAGATCGCCAAATACTACTAGCATTTTAGCCATTATTGACTCCAGTGGTAAAACTTTGCTCATCAATATTATTTCTTTATTTGTCTTTGAAGAGATTTCTGCCTAGCAGTTCATGTTGCAATCAGAAGCCTAAGTTGATCTGAGTTTAATTATTATACCTTTTGCCACTTAGGAACATATCACAAACTTTTTTTAAAAAAGTACTAAAAAAAATTTGCTAATATGGAAATAGGTCACTTTAAGGTTCTGTTATTTAGCAAAATATACATGTGTTGGTATAAAATAGAATATCTAAATCTATCATGATACATTTCACCCTACAGTTTTTAAGAACTCTGTGTGAAGCTTTTCTTATTCACTGGGGCTGAAGTTTTACATTTATATGCCTTTTGAAGAACTCTGCATATATTATGAACATGTGAAAAAGAAAATAAGATTATTGAGGGCTTTACTAGGTGAATAAATATTATTTCGTGATTTTTCAGTGATAAGTAAATCTCTATTATGTCAAGAAGTCATCAACTTGAAACCTTTATAACTCTTGGCAGAGTGACGTTTTGAAAGTTAAATTAGTGTTTGGTTCTTTTTTTTTTAATTCCATAAATGCCATGGGAATTTTATCATGTTTCAGCACTTGCCGAATATGTAATTCCCATAGTGCCCATTAGTGGCCATCTGTGTAAGGTAATACATGTTTGGGATGAAATTGATTATGGCCTAAACACTCCTGTGTTATGATCAGGAAAAGCATGCAAAGTTCACATCTTTTTTTCTGATGATCATTGTGTAGCTAAAGATATTAATTTCCAGAGGCAGGACAGCCTATCACTCAAGATCCTAATCTCACAACAAGGGACACCAGGGCCGAAGGAAAGGAGGCCGGAGAGACTTCCACGAAAGTTAGTAAGTGCTGGACTGCAAGGGCTCTTGGGATAAAAGGAAAATTAGCAGGCTTTGGAACACATTCTTTCCTTTATAAGCTTCAAAGGGAACCCATTGCAGTTTTGCTGAATATCCAGAAATGTTTCGCCACCCTCGAGAAATCCCGTAACGGCCCCCCACCGACTTCCAGTTCGCCTTCCCTGTGACTTTAATCAGCGTGCACATTGCTGGCCCCACCCCCTTGGGCCTGTACATTATTTTTGCCTGTTTCGAACATTTTTTTCTCTTTACCTGTGTGAAACCAGGTGCTGTCCTTCTCTCAGATATGCTTTCAGTGTTATCTCCTCAGCACGTTTTATTTTTATTAGATCTGAGCACGGTAGTGTGGGCCTGTGCCTCCTGAGCTCCTCTATCCACCTAGAGGAGAACTAGAAAACATATGAAGGTACTTGTTTACACATTGCTAACAAATGTGTTCACATCTTGCCTCTCGCGTTACCTACCTCGTCTATTTGTGAAACAAGTCGCAAAAAATAATTTCGTTGTTTAGGAAATTGTGAGTGCTTCTATTACTGAGCTATCCCCGCGATCGTCTTAAAATCGTATCAGGCCTCTGCAGACTCTGTGGCGTTTGAACACGGCTGTATCCTGATCTTCCCTGGGATAGGGGCCAGAATGAGTTAGGATCGAATTCCGGAACAGCAGACAAAAGAATTGACAGAATCATTGTCTAAACATTGAAATGCGGCGATTGCGATGCTGGCATAGTTGATGCTGAACTGCCCTTCCCCTTCATTCTTGAACTTCTGGATGATAATTATTCATCAGGTTATGATAGACTTCCAGTCTGCTTTCCATTAAAGATAACAAAATAATACTGTCTCCTTATGAAGGAAATGTGCCCTCCTGTCTTATATTTTATATACTAAGAAGTCATGCATCAAGTGCTTCTGATAGCTGTATAAGTAATTTGGAATATATTGAAAAGAAAATGGTCTAGAGTGTAGCAATGCTTAAGAACATTTGGATTTGAGATTTTTTATTTTGGTCATTCACTCACTCAGCGCACATGCTGATATAAAGATGAACAGGACGTGGGCCCTAATCTTGAACACGACTACCAGAGTCATGCACTTAAACAGCTAATCTTAGTATGACCAGTTCAGATGTGTAAAGGGCAAAGTTCTATCAGCGCAGCAGAGGGGAAAACTTGTTTTCAGAGATGAAGGAAGGCTTCAGAGAAGCAGTAACTTTCGAGTTTGGCCTTACAGAACAAGGCAAGTGTTTCCAGACAAGGAGATGGGAGCTGTGGGTGTGCATATCCACACACAGACGCACACGTGCACACGTGGACATACAAACAGTAGTGCTATGCACGCCCATCTATATTTAAGCATGTGGCAGAGACAGTCGGCTGGCTAATTTATCACCATGCCCCTCCCCCTTCCGCCTGTCACCTCCACTATGGAGGCTTGAAAAGCTAAATACTAATAATAATTAGGGTTGGACATATTTAGAAATACTCTGAGGACTTTCAGAAACATTTTTGCTTTTCAAAGAAGAGACAGATAGGGTTGGTATCAGCCCCTCCTTGTCTTCCTTGTGGCTGTTACAACTCTAGCAGGGACAGCCACCCGGAGACATTGAGAGAGATCTGGAGAATGAGTTGAGATATGGCCAAGCCACCAAACAAATAGCCATAGCTACCTACTTCAATACTGCTTACATAAGGAAAACTAAATTGTTATTACAGCTATTGTTAGTCAGATTTTTCTATCTATTGCAGAAAGCACTCCTAATTATTGTAAAGACACACAGTCATTCTTACTTGTTTGTATATGTATTCAATTTTATTTCCATGCCTAGCAAAACTTGGGACTAATTTTAGACTTCCATTTGGTGATAAGTAAGTAGATCTTAACATTAGAGGAAAATAGGAAATGCAGTGCTTTTTTTTTGTTATTACCAACTGGCCACTATTATTAGCGTTTCCTTTCCCTTGATTCCGTTCAGTCCTTGTCTTATATTTTTTATAAAAAATGAAGTCGAGAATGGAGAAAAGGGTGGAAAAGAAAGATAAATGTCAACGTGGGTCATGCCGGCGGTTAGATTGGGGGCAGTGGGGTACGACTGCGGCAGTGCCACTGGCTGGCTGGGCACAGGATGGAGAGAAAGGTTTCGGTCTGCGTCCATCATGGTGCATTCCTGTGTGGTTAAGAACAAGAGCACCATGGCCTGGGTCTACCTGGCAAGCCAGGTTTCCCTCACAGCCACGAGATTGTTCTCTTTTTTCTCCATTCAGGAAGATGCAAGTCGAAGCCGTTCTTTGTGAGAGGTTAGAACAACTTTCCACAGAGCACATTTGGTTTTGTTCAGTCTCGTGTGAAACATACCATCTCGTGAGCAAGAGATCTTTAACGGACTCTGACCTTCTACTATGTGAATGCAAAACAATCTGAAAAACACTCAACCTGTCCTTTTTTTTTTTTACAGAGACTAATGCTATCACTTTGTTTATTGTTCTTCATCATTTCTAATTGTAACGTGTATGTATTTCCAGACACTGCATCAAATTATAATTAAATAGTACTGGCATGTCTCCTTTTTCAAGCAGGCCTGCAAGATTGTTCCTTTACTGTGGTGATCTGCAGTAGTTTTGGGGTTTGGGGGGAGGCGGGGTTTCAGCCGCTGCCTGCTTCTTTTAAACTGACTTGATCTGCCCCTGTGTGCTGTTGCTGTTTTTGGCACCCATTTCTTACCTTAGACAGAAGTCAGGTAAAACTTGTGGCCTCAGTCTCATGCCAGAAGCCTGGATGAAAGCCAGGGATCCTCAGGAGAGGAAACTCATTGGCTTGTTGGAATTTACACCAGTGTCCGTGATTTAACATTCACCTTTGCCTTAAAAGCATATACACACTTCAGGGTTTTTTTGTTCTTAGAGAACCTAAACTGGTCTAATCTTAAAGTGTTTACCATTTATTTTCCCCAGAATCTTCAGCTACTTGGAGCCACAGCCATTGAGGATAAATTACAAGATCAAGTGCCTGAAACCATAGAAACTCTCATGAAAGCAGACATCAAAATCTGGATCCTCACAGGGGACAAGCAAGAAACTGCCATTAACATTGGTAATTCACCTAATTCAAACTTTAACTCGTGATGCTCTTAAACAGCTTGTTATAGAAGATAAATTGTGGATCTGTCAAGATTTGAAAGATCTGGTATTTTGATTTCCATCTTTATATTAGTGGGCGTATCTGTGTGTGGCCCAGTGACTCTTTAAAACTGCAGTGGTTATCTGTCCGACCTAACTATAGCTCGCTCCTGCAGCCACATAATACCTGCTCTCCCCTTTGCATCACCGCCTGCCCCACCTTCCGTCCACAGTTGGCACACGTAGCTAACATTTCTGCAGTTATCTGTGGAAGTCTAGAAATTGGGATTGTAGCAGGTTGTGTACTGATGCTCGTTTATCTGACCAAAGGTCATTTCCGAGAAAGGAAGCGAGCAGATTGCCAGTTTCTGTTCATCTACAGTTAATTCCATGTTTTGGAAAGAGGTTATTATTAGCTCAGGCTGCCATAACAGAATGCCACAGATCAGGTGGTTTAAACAGCAGAAATAAATTTTCTCACAGCTCTGGAGGCTGGAAGTCCAAGATCAAAGCGTCAGCAGGTTTGGTTTCCTCTGAGGCCTCTTTTCCTGGCTTGCAGATGGCCGCCTTGTCTCTGTGTCCTTACGTGGCCATTCCCTGTGCACAGGTATTCTTGTTGTCCCTTCCTACAAGGACACCAGTCCTATTGGATCAGGCCCCACCCTTATGATCTTTAATTAACTTTTTTAAGTCCTTGTCTCCAAGTGCAGTCATAGGTGGGTTAGGGCTCCAGTGTATGAATTTGGGGGGGACATGATTCAGGCTATAACAGAAATCTTACTGAAAAGAAAGTTAGTATGTGGTGTTAGAGGCCTGTAGTACCAATAATATGCAAGGAAATGTCACTCCTCTTTTCCAGCTTCAGTAATGGTGGGTTTCCTGAGCACCATGAACCCTGACATCGACTCAGCCTCTGGCCAGTAATGACATGAATTACACACAAAATTCTCCCAGAGTTCAACAGGCCATTTCAGAGATGTTCACAGCATGAAACCGCATGTTCAGACAGTCATGATTAAGTATCATCTGTCCAAAAACATTTAGCTAATATTCCTTTCAGAAGTGTCAGTAATCACAGTATTCAGGATATATAAATGCACCACAAATTTACAGTAAAGTAATGTTAATAGAGTGAAATTAAATTTTCAAAAACACTAGCTAAGAGCTAAAATCTATAAGCCCCACAGATCGGTCCTTTTGATGATAAATACCATCACTGGTGTTAGAGACAAAACGTAAGGAAGACATGCAAGCAGGCGGTATGCACCAGGATTTCCCTGAAACACACAAATATGACCAAACCTGACCACTGATAGAGGGAGAAAGAATGCTGGGAAATCCTCTGAGTGAATGGGAAACCTCTGGACAGTTCTGAGCAGAGGAAAGACGTGATCCGACTTTCCCATGAAAACAGTCAGTTTGGCTGCTAGACCGAGAACCACTCAAAGGAAAGCAAATGTGGAAGGAGGGAGATGGAGGGAGAGGCTGTTGGATTAATCCAGGTGAGACACGCTGGTGGGTTGGACACAGGCGTTTACCGTGGAGGTGATGAGAAATGGTCAGATTCCGGATATACAGAGACCAGCACAGATAATATCCCTATTCCAATACAAAATCATGAGCATGTAATTCTGCAACATAACACTGTCACACCATATGACCTTTTAGGTGAGATGTTCAAATTAAAACTATAAATTAGTGTACCCATATTATTAGCCTATCAACCACACTCAAGCAGGCATTACTTCTGCCAGACCCTGTATTTAAAAGCAGAGCCTGTGGGATTGACTGGTAGATTACCTGTAGAGTGAGAGACAAAGGAATCCAGGGTAGCTCCAAGGGTTTCTAGCCATAGCAACGAAGGATGGAGTTGCCATTAACCAAAATGGGGAAGACTGAAGGAGGAGCAGGCTTTCTAGGGGAAGTCAGGAAGCCATCTCTTGGATATGTTAAGTTCCCAGGGCCTATTCTGTACCTAAGTGTCTGCTGTTAGGTAGGTTCTGGGATGTGGAGTCTGGAGTTCAGGGAAGAGATCTTAGCAGGAGACAGGAGTTCCAGAATGGCCATCATTTAGATGGTATGTAAAACCATGGGAAGGAAAGAGATCATGGAATGAGTGTAGACAGTGCTGTTTGAAATGCAATGGTAGCATTTGACACAGGAGGCCAGTCAGCAGGGTTGCCTGGTTTTCTCCAACCACAGTCCACCATAGGCAGACGGGTCCAGAGGAAGCAGGGCTGGGTTAGCCAGCGGGTGGTTTTGCCCTGCAGCATGTACAGCGAAGCTGGAGAGGGCAGGAGGGTAGAGGAGGGTGTGGTGCAAGCAATTGTTCACGGCATAGCCAGACGACCCTCCTGCACCCTACTCCGGCCAGCCATCGGCCTGTCTTCTGCTCTTCACGTTGGTCATCATGAAAGATGTCCACGTGTCAGTTGTCAGGACACTGAGAATCATTACCACAGTCCTTTCCACCCTTGTTTATGAGACAGCTGTCCCCTGCCAAGTGTTGTCCTTGCAGCGTCCCCCTCCTCCAGCAGGCTGGAGCACTTCTTCATTAACTTCCTGCAAACCTGGAGAAGACCCGACTAGCATCTGCCTGATAAATCAAACACATTTTAGTTTTATATAAGAAAACAGGTGAAAAAGCAATTTTATAGTATTGCTTTCACAGTATTATTTTAACATCTCTTCTATCCAGAGAAATTAATGGCATCGATTAATTCACTTTATGTCTGGACACAGGACACTCCTGCAAACTTCTGAGGAAGAACATGGGAATGATTGTTATAAACGAAGGCTCACTTGATGTAAGTAAAACCATCTTTAAAAAGAAAATCCTTTCACAACTTAATCATCTGCTAGTGTTGTATTTTATATTCAGATAGCTGTGAAAACACTTTGTCTTTCCTGAGGCTAAAAGATACCTTGTTACCACTGTCCTGCTGGGACATACCGTGCACCGTGCGAACCACGATGATGTGAGTGCACTCAAGCTTCACACCCGTGACAGCCGAGGGAGAGCGCCTCGTGTGGCGAGACACGAGCTCTGCGCTACAGCAATCCTGTGGCCAGAGGCTCCTGAGCCAGGGCCACTTGTTCCTACCTGTCTGGGTGTTTTGTGTTTGATGCATGTATTAGTAATATTCTGCTTTAGCTTCCAGTGATAATGCATATTTTGCTTTTAAAAAAAAAGTTGTGAGCACTGTTAAACAACACAAAATAACCATTGCTTATAGGAAAGCTTTTGTTTATTTTTTTTGTCAATGTTGTAAATTCCGGGCTAAAATAGAAATTCCTGGGAAGTCTGTTTTCATGAGTGTGGTCACCTGAATTTATATTTGGGAAAGTGGGGAGGATTGGTTAGGTGCACAGGGCGAAATAGACGTGAACAAAGAAATGTGTAGGTCGAATGACCGGTAAATACTTTGAAGTAAAAGTGACTGTTTGTAACTTAAGGCAGAGGACGTAGCGGGAGACGTGGTTCTGCAAGGGCTCAAAATGGTCCTTGTGATGCGAAGAGCAGAGCACAGCGAACCTGACCGTTCAGTGTGGGCGGCCGCGAGGCAAGCACGTAGAAGGGGCGGCGAAGAGGCAAATGTTTAGAAGTCCCGTGTAGAGCAGAAATTAGGTGTGAGAAGTGGTTGGCTTCGGATTTTTAAACTGGAATGATGATCTCTTCACCGTTTGTCCTCAGAACAGTCCTTGTGATGTCTGGCCCTTTCTTATGACATCTTTGAGCAAACTCGTCACCTGAGGAATAGTACATGATTTTGCAAGCACGGAAGTTGCTGACCTATTGCAGAAGTACTTTTTGTGAACCAAGCTTTATTCCCAAAAGCACAAACCAAAAGAAAGCCAGCCTCTTGTTTGAAGACTTTCCTTTCTGTTTACTCCTTCAGTAGGCCCCCTGCTAGGCCCTGGGAACCACGGACTGTGCCCCCTTAGGGCTTCCAGTTGTCTCCATGCTCCACGCCTCCTGTGTGTTAATTTGGGTTTATTTACCCAAGTTACTGTGCTGTGAAAAATTATGACTTAAGAGAACCCAGCCTTCCAAAAGCTTATAAATAATAAAAGAAATAAAATGCATACAAGTAACAATAAAAAAGGCTATGTAAATATGGTAGACTGTCTGCTATGAAAATATTGCAAAGTTGAGGGAATTATTTATAAAATAAGTAGCATTTAGATAGAGGTGAGTAATTGAGTAAGGGGGTAGTATTTGAAGCAGAAAGTTATTGCAAGTAAGTTCAAGGCATACTTGGGGCTTGAAGGAGGTACATTGAACTTGAACACAAGATTATAACTTTTTACATATTTTTGTTTGAATAAATATAGACACATAATGTAAACTTTAAGTTACAAAAAGGGAAAAGTACAGATGGTAAGACACTGGATCTCCCACCCGTACACCCAGTTCACCTCCCTAGGCCCAGCCACAAATTCCAGTTTCCCGTGTCCATCCAGAGATATTCTCCTGTTGTCTGAGGACATGTGTGTATGTCTGTACACGCATCCTCTGGCACTAAACTCAAATTCCAGTGTACTGTTCATACTGCTTTATACTTTGTTTTTCTCATGTGACGTATCTTAGCAATTGTTCTGTAATAGTATGCATGACACTACCTAATTCTATTTAGCAGTGGCTCAATGTTTGTAAGGTACCCGGAAAGAATTGACCCAGGGAGTTAAAATTGGAAGGGCTGGCTGAGGGCAGGTGTGGGAAGGTGGGCCAGGATTGACAGTTTGCTTGCACAGGTAAGAGGGGCAACTTCCTCAGCCTCTTGAAAGAGGTTGGATGCCTATGAGCAAGTGTGCATAGGCATATTTGGAAGGATGGGGAGGCATGGGGTGCAGGCAGAGGACCAGGATGAGGGTTCGGTAAGAAGAAATGGGGACACCGGCACCAACATGTGGGGTGAGAGATATTGTCCTGTCCCACATGGTCGCTGGAGAAGGAACCATCCAGGAGGTTCTGGAACTGAATCATGGTAGCTCACAGCTCTGCAAAAACCTCAGTGGAAGCATTCCCGTAGCCCCGGTAGGCAGTTAATTTACGCCTTTGTCAGCAACGTGGGTCATCACAGAACGCCTGTCACTTGAAGGAAATCAGAGGTAGGACCGGTGACGTCGAGACAGAGGCGCGACAAGCCATGTTTGCTCTGACACATGATGCCTTTGGTCTGGAGTCTGGCCTTCACCTTCTGCAGAAAGCGGTGGCCTTCTTTCTTTG
This sequence comes from Carollia perspicillata, assembly GCA_004027735.1. Lineage (NCBI taxonomy): Eukaryota > Metazoa > Chordata > Mammalia > Chiroptera > Phyllostomidae > Carollia > Carollia perspicillata. The sequence continues at coordinate 4,393 of PVKM010025656.1, read as the reverse complement.
GTTGTCATCTGTTTCATTGTTTTTCTGCGACTCTTGGCTAAATGTGTTCTTTAAGTGTTTTAAGTGTCGTATAAAGAGGGATCTCAAGGGAAAAAAGTGAAATGTCAAAACAGTCAATGTACTGCATCATGTATTGTTAAGATAGTGGCTTTTAATTTTATTCTGAAGTTTCCAAGAGGGTAAACTCTGAAGTCATAAACCCCTCAAAGGTGTCTGGACTACAGGAAACGGAGATAAGGGGTCCCAAGGGAACGCCCAGTCTCAGGGAAAGCAGGAACCCCATCTATTTCTTTGAGTTCACCATTCCCTCTCAGTGCTCAGTAAATTGCCCAGCACACAGGAAGTCCTCCATAAATACTGGAGAAGTCAGTCGCTGAGTAATTTTAATTAGGGGCTTTCTTTAAAAACAAGAAAGTTGTGTATCAGTTTTAAATTTGGTGGTAATCAACCATATCTGATATTTAAAAAGTAAAGTGATTAGCAATTGTCCTTCGCAATTCGAATGACAGTTTGGTGTAGAAGATCACAGGCAGACGCTCTGGCCGAATGATTAGCACTCATTCAGCTCCGGGACGGCCAGGCATTCTGGCACTGCTGCCTGGGGGAGGGTGTGCTCCCAGGGAGCTAAGTGGTGACTTTTTCTCCCAAGGAGCTCAGTGAATCTGGCTGGTCAGGGTCGGGCCTGCCTCTGGTGCACTCATTCGCTTCCCAGCAGGAGAGGAAACATCACTTTGCATAGCTCCCTCAGATCTCATGTCATAAACTCCACGGCTGCGATGTCAGGCAAATCATTAGATGCGCTAGAATGCCTGCAAGTAAATCATCATTTACTTTTTCATTGCCGTGAACGAGCAGAGCATCCTACGTGTTCAGATTGTACTGATGATAATAAAATATGGGATTGCAATTCTATCAGCAAAAAGAATACTTAACATTTAAATAATAAATTTAGGAACAGAATGTCTTGGGAAATAATATAAGGAGAAATAAATTGTGGGTGTGTGTTTTGTCAAGTGACAATTTTCTTGAGTGTACTCTAATTATTCCCTGAAATTATACCGTGTTTAAGAGCACTGTTCTGCTCTAACCAGAATGGGGGACCCCGGGCAAGTTGAAATTAGATAACTTCTCTGAAGCAGTTTTGTTTCCTATAAAGTATGGGTAATGTTACCCTTGGCATACGATTAGTACAGCACATGGCACATATAAAATTGAGATGCTATGAAACTTTGTAGAAAAAGAATATTTCGATAGCTTGCACATTGTTTTGCTTAATGATCTTTTTATCTTAAACACTATATTATTTTCCCATCTTTTAAATATTTTCCTAAGATAGCACTTTATAAATGTAGATCCTCTTTTGCATAAGTGATGCATATTGCCATGAAGTGGTCGGATTTTCTACCAAAATGTTACCTCTAATACTGTTAAAATTTTGAAGCAGACTCTGTTGTATTATGTTGAACTTAAACAAATAAAGTGTCCTATTGAAGGCTCCTAGACTTCTAATCTAAAATAGAAAAACCTTTCTCCTGGTAGTGAAAAAAAATCTTTGTCTTCCCATAACCTAGCTCAGCTAAAAAAGAAATGCCACTTGACTTTCTAATTTTTTCATTTTGAGTTTCAATATCATTATTCTTCTTGCAAAATTAATGGCTGTTTGGCATTTTTTTAAAGATTTTATTTGTTTATTTTTAGACAGGGGAAGGGAAAGAGAAAAAGAGGGAGAGAAGCATCAGTGTGTGGTTGTCTCTCACAAGCCCCCTACTGGGGACCTGGCCCACAACCCAGGCATGTGCCCTGACTGGGAATCAAACCTGTGTCCCTTTGTTCCCAGGCCAGCACTCAATCCGCTGAGCCGCACCAGCCAGGGCCGCATTTTTGAAAACCTTTAAATAAACATATAAAACCAAACTACAGTTGGAAATACAAACGAACAGAATGGAAGTCTTGATCTGCAGACCCAACGGGGAAATCGGACTGGCCTGCCTCTTCTACCCAGCCCACTCCTTTCGGGACAAGAGCAGCAGCCCCTCCCAGCCTGATGCCCGAGAGCACAGCTGGTGTCCTCGCCCCGCACCTGCCAAGCTAAAGTGTTTCTTAGAACGCTGATCTTTTTTTTTAATTTAGAAAGTAAGAATTTCATGGATAAGCATCATGAAGAATCATGTAAAGTTGATCAAAATCTATTAGATACTGATAATAAATAATTATTAGATAATATTATTAGATAATAATATTATTCGATACTAATATCTAATAATTATTAGATAATAATAGATAATTAAGGCAATTTGTATAATTTTTACCATGCTACTTTGAACCACTTTATTGGGGGATTCTGATTATGTTCTTGGTAGAAGATATTTCTTTCGGGGCCTAAAACAGCAGGAATGTCAAGTTAATTAGCGGCTTGAATGGGTATGTTGTACTTCTTCCCCAGCTCCACCCAGAACTTCTCAGAAACCCCTTCCACTGAATGACCTGGCTCCAGGAGATGGTTCTGCTTCATCTATTTCATCTCTTTAGTTTGTCATGAAGTAATTTGCTTAAACAGATTTGTTTAAAACCTATGAAAACTGGAAACATGCAGAAATCTGAGCTAGGACGTGGAGACTCTCGTGCGTTTCCTATCTTTGCCTCCCGGTGGCTACCTAACATCTTTCAAGAGGTTCTAAAACAACCCTGTCAGGATCGGGCTCATGCTGCATTAAGGACTGAGCCTGTTACATTATTCAAATCCCCATAGTATACCAACTCTGTAAATCTCTGCAGCTACTTTCAGGTGACTCAGGATATTATTTTTTGAAGACGTGTTTCATTGAGATAGCTCAGGATTTTACTACCCTCGTCTATCAAGTCTAGGGCAGGTGGGAAGAAGCATAATTTCTTAAGCCACTGGCCCAGTAGGTGCGAAAATGACCTTTCTTGAGTCTTAGGTGCTTGGTCTCTCCTAGCATGTCTTTCCTTCAGAGAGCTGTGGGATCTGTCCCGGGCAGTAGGGCTGGATCTTAAATCCGTTCTTGCTGTTTTTCCTCCTCCTTTCTACTGTCTGGCTTTCCTTGGAACCAAGAAAAGAACAGAGAGGACAATTTATTTACTGTGTCATTATTGAAGCCACAGGAATGGTGATTAAGTATGTATGTAGAGAGCTTGGAGAAATAAATTCCCTCCCCTTGAAGTCAGAGGCTTCCAATGTTCCCAAGTTGAACTCCTGCAGGAAGGCCGTGCCCACCTCTCCCTCCGATCATCTGGGCACATTTTCTGTGGACATTTCTCTGCCACTGTGACTTCACATTCCGCCTGACTAGGATTCAGCACACCGTGTATGGGAAGCAGTGTATGGGTCCCAGAGGAGAATGCAGGTTTCTGACCTCCTGTGAAAAGGGAACTCCCCGTCCCTGCTGGGTTCTATGCACTGCTATTTCCATCATAAAAAAATAAAATTAAATTTAAAAACCCCACTAGCTTCCATTTATGAAGTGCTGAATATTTTGGTAGGCATTGAACTAAGGACTTGACAGGGACAATCACATTTACACCAGAAGACGTTAGTGAGCAGACACTGTTACCACCAATCTAGAAAGGCTAACTTGACCTTCAGTGCTAAGTGTCACTGGAGGGTGTGTATTGGTCTTTGGGTTCCGGAGACTAAGCAGATAGATGTGTCTGGGCCTCAGCCACCAGCTACTCTTACAAAAGGATCATGATGAAATTTATCCATAGGATGTTGGGAAAATCAAACAAAGCAGTACTTTTTGAATTCTTAGAAACAACGCTCAGCCTTTCGTAAGCACTTAAGAAAAATGGATCATGGTCATTTTTGTTATTTCTTATACATTATTATTCCGAGAGAGAGAGAAGATGCGAGTTCCCCGGTGCCATACTTTGCATACATTTTCTCCTTAATGTGAGACTGTAACCCCGAGCAACCTTAAGTTGGGTTCTGGATACCAGCAGCCACCCCCACCTCCACTGATATATTTTACAGAAATGAATTGTTAGCATCATTTGATATTAACAAGCCTACGCATATATATATTTCAACACTGTGGTAAAAGAAAGCCTTTACGGGATTGTTCCTTTTTTTTTCTAGCTGCGTTTGGTTTTCTAACACCCTGTAAGCTTCAGATATAACTTACAGACCATTCTGGCATGAATGGTGAAGTTGTCATTTGTACCCTTTTAAGTTCGACTTATATGTATTACGCAGACAAACCTCACTGTTTGGGGAACCAGCCACTGTTGAGTGGCCTCTGAAAGGAATCCAGAATAAGCAAGTTATTGACTTGGCTCCAGAGAAGGAGGGGGCAAAGAGACTCGGGGCTGCTTCAGGTTTTGTCTTGATTCGTCCCACGAGTCTCATGCGATACGTTTTGTACTGCTTTGAAAA
>PVKM010025655.1:9204-19919 GCA_004027735.1 Carollia perspicillata | reverse complement strand
TGTAAGTGATCTACCACCGTCTTATTTTATTTTTATTATCTTTTAAATATTAATTTTAAATAATATTTAGAATTATGAATTGATGTTCAAAGAGTAAGCAGGCATAAAGTTTGTATTAATGATGCAAAGTGTATAAGTATAGAGAAATGACAAAAGAGAGAAAATAAAGACATTGAAGAAATGGGAAAGGGTATTTCATAAGATTCACATATTAAAACAGAACTATTTCTCATCCAAGTGTTATTTTCCCTGTAATACCTTATTTTTCCTATGAAGAATCTTAATGTCTTACTTTGTAAAATCATGTTTACAGATTTGTTCTACTTTTTCAAAGTCTGTATCTGACTTTACAGAGTTAATTCAGCCTCTAAAATATATACACCTACAAAAGGAGATTTGACTTTGGGTAGTAAGCACGAAATGACATATGGTACAGATAACACATCATGGAATTGCACACGTGAAACCTCTATTATTGTATTACCCAATGTTATTCAAATAAATCTCATAAAATACAAAAAATAAATAAATGCACTCATCCTGTTTATCTCCCATCATAAAACTATATAAGACTTCAGATGCCTCCCCATTTTCTTTTTCAAATATGGGCTATCACATGATTCAGTGATGAGATGAAATCACTATTATATATAAATGAGAGATCAGTGAGATACAGGGTCCTAAAACATGAATTTATCACAGCTATAATTAAGCAAAACTAATCTAGTCCCATAGTATTTTTTACTGTTCTTGGGATTTAGTCATATAATCTGGATATTGAGACTAATGCCCTCCAAACCACCAAACTTTGTTTAAAACATCTCACACAAAACACACTTGCATTCCCTTAAGTGCCACACAAATTAACATATCATAGCTTAGCAGTCTGCGGGAGAAATCACCTACTCCAGCACCTAAAAACTGCTGTGTAATTCTTTATTTCTACAAAATTCAGATTATCACCAATAAATAGCTTAGGAAATGGTTTCTGCCATTCCTCAATTTACCCCCAAAAGGATTTACTCCATTATTCCTAGTAACTACAAAGTAGTTCCATCTCCTGCTGTTTTCCAAATGCTCATGGTCTCAGATGGTTCATGTCATTAGTTAATTAATGCTTACCAGAATTTTCTGACCCCAAATATTTGCTTGGCTAAGCAACTGTCATACACACACACACACAGACCACATATGTACACATAAAAACCTGTGTGCACTCATCAAAGAGAACACAAAGATATTTACACAGAGATGCAATTACTTACACTATATAGGCATCACACATACATAGGTATCTCCATTTAGACCAGACAATTTCAAAGTGAAGTGAAACCTTTATCCATGAAATCCATGATGAACAATAGGGCAAAAGTTCAATTATTTTTTAACTATTTACAAAATTTAGAGAGATAAAGAGACTTTAGAGAAAAAGCATAGACTCTCATGTGGTAAACAACAATCCACATAGGTTTTCATATCCAAAGAGTCGTGTACTATAAGCCTTATCAAATAGTCACAATTAGGATAACACTCTGCACATCTAATTGTTTATACCATATTGATAAAAAAAAAAGACACAGCCTAAGAAAAGTTAATGTTAGGCCATGGCCAGTAATCTGCATTTTGGATTTTATTTTTTCCTGCATTTAATTTCTTTTGAGCCAAGGACTTCAGGTACAAACCTTGAAACAAATATATTAAACTTCAATACAAAACTGAACAAAACAGAAACAGACTCACAGATACAGAGAACAGACTGACAACTGTCAGAGGGGAAGGAAGTAGTGGGGCTGGGTGAAAAAGGTGAAGGGATTAAGCAATAACAACAACAATAATCCTCATAGACCACAGGGTGGTTATTCCGAGAGGGAAAGGAGGGGTGAGGGAAGGTAAATAAGGGTGAAAGGGGGATAAACGGTGATGGAAGTAGACTGGACTTGGGGTGGTAAACACACGATACGATATACAGATGATGATGTGTCGTAGAATTGTACCACTGAAACCTATATAATTTTATTAACCAATGTCACCCAAAACATTCAATTAAAAAAAAAAGAGTTAACAAAATCTGCTGGCCTACTTTTTTGGCCTGAATATTTCCTACTTCTAGAAGTTGCTTTCATTTGCTTTCTCATTATGGCTTGCAGTAATTCAAGATTAAACTTCTTTTCCTTTCAAGATCAACCATTTTTCACCAAGACTCTAAGTCTTATTTCAGTCACTTTAAATTAAATTATTTATAGGAATCTTCACATATAAGCATACTATCTCATGAGAAAAAAAAAGGTTACAACATCACTGTCGCTTTCTATTATAAAGAGTATCCAGTTTTTATATCACAAATTGCTTCCAAAAACAGTATTTTGCCTTTCCTCCTTGTTTCTAAGAAGCTTGAGAATGCTGTTTTATTTTTGTTATCAAAAGCTTCCTTACTTTCTATTCAGTTTAACTGTCTATAAAAACAGTTTTCACCCACCGTGTTGTATGAGATGTCTTTAACTGCTTCGTTCTGTTCTTAGTTTCTTCTCCAAGTTCCCTTTTGTTGTTGACATAACCGGTCATACTCTCCTGTTCGGCCTGCCATTGTTCCCTCATCTCCATGTTCTGCTGGGTCACCTGTAGAACATGAGTATGCCTTATAGATAGAGAAGAGAAAAATAAGGCAGGTTTAAGCTACAGCTTTTCATTGCAGTTAAATATAACAACTCACACCTTACTTTTATAAAAACCTGTGTAAACTCAAATTAGCAAGATGAAAGTATTTACAGGGGGATTCAATTATTACAGTGAAGTAGCAGGCCATCCCTTACTGATCCAAATTATTTAGATTAAACTAAGAAAACTACATACCTGGGATCCTTACTTTTTTTTATTACTTTTACATTTTTAATTGAAAAGGAACCTCATATGCATTAATTGGGATTTAATTGAACAAGCCAATTTCCTGTAAAAATCCCATCATGCAGGTTTTAAGACACCTTATATTAATATATTCAAAATGCAAATATTAAATATATGGCAGGAGAAAATTAATTACTTTCTATTTTTGGATATAATGAGGAAGTTTTAACTATAGCAGTTAATACTGAATATTTATGGTAGGCATTCCCTCTAAAATAAACAAAAAGCTTCTTAATCAGATATTAAATACATATAAATATGATAACATTAGTTATAACAAACATGAAAATTCTCTTTTCATTTGTAGTTTTTATTTTTTTCTAGGTGTGCATTTATAATAATGTTTTTATTACTTTTATTGCTGCTCTATTACAGTTGTCCCAAGTTCCCTCCATTGCTCTCCCCTGCCTGACCTTCAGCTCCCTGCCCCCACACAGTCAAGTTATTTATAAAAGTAACCAAATGACTCATAGTCTTCCATTGCAGGGGAAATCCATTTAAGTGTTAATACTCAGTATGTCAGGAGCCATTTGAGTTATTAAATGTGTCCTTTAACACATCAATACTGAGTGTTATGGGTTGAACTGTTTCAGATATTGAAGTCCTAACCCCTAGGACCTCAGAATGCAACATTATTTGAAAACAGGATTGTTGCTTTAAGATAAAGTCATACTGGAGTTGGGTAGGCCCCTGATCCAATAAAACCAGTGTCCTTGTTATCAGGGGATATTCGAACACAAACAGGAAACAGCAAGAATATTCTACGAAGATGAGGCAGAGATGAGGGTGACGCAGCAGAAGCTGAAGACGAACAGCAAACTGAGAAGGTAAGAGAGGGACCCGTAACAGTGTCCCTCATTGCTCTCAGAAGGAACCATCCCTCGGACACCTTGAACTTGGGCTTCTAGCCTCCAGGACTGTGAAGCAGTGTTTCTGTTATTGAAGCTGACCAAGAAGGCCATGATACTACCCGCAGTGCGACTACACTTTAGAGAAGTTTCTTCCTGACTACAGACTCCTGTGCCTCTTCGTGTCAGCGCAGTTACTTTAGAAAACTTGCTATTATAAATTCTCCTCTATCCCTCTGAGATGTATGTCTTCTCCCTTCCTCATGCCTATTTCAAAAGGCAGGAATGTCTTTTACAAGGACCTGGGAGCCATCCCATTGAAATGTAAGCATCAAGAAAGACAGGGCCCCAATGTCTCCAGTGTCTGCAGGAGAACAGAAGCCCCACCATTCACTAAGCATCCACCGGCAAACATCGATGCCCTATTCACACCTCGGCCACCTGCCCTCTATTCAGCTCCGGTACTTTCCTCTAGTTCACCCCGTGCTGAAAAACTCCCCCGCCTTTTGTTTCAACAGAGCTGAGTTCAGCCTCTCACCCTTATTACGATTCTCTTGAATAAAGCCTTACACACATATCTAACTCTGTCTGATGAAATTAGTTTCATTGACAAACCCACCTCATTTATGATTCTTTGTTACAGGAACTCTAGCAAACGGATACACTAAATATTGTCTATTAAATGTCTGGAAAATTAATAAGGCAGAGGGCTTCCCATGCTAGATTTAGAACTAGTGGACTTTGAACACATGTCCTATCTCTAGAATTTTGTAGCTAATTACACTTGGCTATAGTTTATACGTAGTTAAAAAACAGCTTTTCATACTATTTTATAAATAGTAAATACTAAATTTACAGTATTTACAAATAGTATTTTATAAATACGATTTATAAATAATATAAAATACTACTTTATAAATAGTATTAAAAAGACCATCAACTACAATGTTATATGGAGACATAAATAAAACATGTAAAGTATTTGAGGTAGAGTTTAGCATCTATGTATAATCTCAATAAATGTATTTACATGTACACATGTATATATCTGTACATATCTGTTTACATATATGTGTTTCAGTCATTGTTGTTTAATATACATATTCCGAGATTTATGTAGATATATCCACAATTAAAATTAAATTACTCATTTAAATCATTAATAACTGCTTAGTGGTAACCTGAATATTTGGTTTTCATTTTCCCTATGGGTAGATATTAAAATATTCTTGAGACCTCATATACTTATAACTCTCCAGAAAATCCCCATCACAGATAGATGAAAGTAACTGAATGTAAGTTTTTCCTTAAATACTTCCACAGCATCAAATCTCACAGCTTTTCACCATGCTCTCATAATATGTAATTATATGTCATTTTGTTTCATTCATCTTATTTTCTAGGTCACCCTTCCATTACTCAAGCTGTCCTCGTACTAGGAAATGCCTTACATTTTTCTTTACTGACTATACTTTTGCTCATTTTTTCTTAAGAGTGACCAAAGTAACCATTTCTTCTACCAAGTCCTCCCTGAGTGTGCAAGCAGTCAGGCTATGGGAGTACTACTCTTTGTACCTTCTATTTTTACCACTTTCCATATTCTATTCAAATAATCCTGTTATATGCCTGGGTCCCCTCAGAAAATTGTAAAATCCTTGAGAGCACAATCAAGTGCTGGTGTTTAAGAAATGCCCCAAAAAACAAACAGTACTATCAATTCCATTTTTTCCTAGGTAACATATGTATAGTTGAATATTTTTCCTGCCTACAATAATCAACTGCCGTTACTAATGGTATATCCAAATACATATTACTAATAGGATATCAGTGAACATCACTTAGAGACTTGTAATTTAAACTTCAGTAAACAAACCATTGTTCCTATCAGAATTGGCTGTTTTCTTCTCCTGCAAACTTCTAACCACACTGTGAGAGTACTCAAAACATTTCCATTTGTTTTCCGAAACTTCTGCTTTCTCATTCTTCCAGGATTGTGGCAACTTTTGAATTGGTTGCAGCTGCCACTTGTGTATTTAAACAGTGAAAAGAAATCATTCTGTATGAGAAAAAAAACACGCAAAATACTGTATCTCATGCCATTCAAATCTTAGATATTTGACATACTGCCATACAGCCATAGCCTGATATACTGATACCAGTTGTCAAATGCTATTATATACCCTGCTCATCCTTTTAACCTTTCATTCTGGGCAGTAGGACCATGTTGTGATTCATTAATTAGCATCATGCACTAATTAAATTACTAAGGATGAAATTTTCTCGTGGAGTGAAATTTCTAAGGAAATCGATGTTCCCACATATACCCTCTAACTTTCTAAGCGAGCCACCATCCCATTATATCTGGGCACTGAAACCACTTCTTAACGCTTGTCTTTGCCTCTTCATTTCCACTTCCATAATCCCTTCTCCACACAGCAGTCAGTGTGAAATTGTACCACACAGATCAGGTCATGTTATTTTCTGTCTTAAAAACCTTGCATTGGCATTCCACTGCCTTAAAATAAAATCTAAACTCACTCCCACAGCCTGAAGGCAGTATAGAGATGGCCTCTGCCGCCTCCTCCTCCCTCTGCCCCTGCCCCTCACAGACTACACTGCAGCCCATGGGTCTCTCTCTGATCCTCACACACACCAAGATTCTCATTTTCTTTTTGTGATTTTTTTCATTGTCCTTATTTCTCCTCCCTAGAGAAATGTGAACCTCTCTCTCCTCTGACTGTCTCCTCATTATCAAAATTTCTAATCAGGTTGTTCCCACTTCCCCTGTCTAGAGGATATCTGTGGTCACCTTTTATCCCTCTCGTTGTGTTTACAGGGTGTGTGTATGTGTGTGTGTACCCAGCATTTAAGCTGATCTTATTGGTGCAGTCATTTATCTCCCCCTCTCCCGCACTTTAGGATATGACTTGCATAATGACAGAGTTTTCATCTGTCAGTTTTATACCTATGACACCACCAGGGACATAGTAGCTGCTGCAAAAATATTTGTGTAATAAATGAGTGAGAGAAAGAATGGGCATTTAAACATCTATGAAATAAGTAATGCCTCTTTCAGAACTGTTGGGATATTTATGGGTGTATATTGGCCAATGATTGGTATAGAGTAAGCCTTTGGTAACAAGCTAACATCAAGTTAAATGATTATACCATTCAGTGCTTCTTCAGTGTTTTATAGGAATTAAAACACTCAACACTCAAAATACTCTCATGAGCCAGACTTTATCCTCTTTGTACTAAGGGGGGGGATATAGGCACAAAAAGGTTAAGTGATGTGCCCAAGGTTGTGTACTATGTATGTGGTTAAATGGGGATTCAGATTAAGTATCATTATTAGTATAGTAAACTACACTGGGAATCTTTTCCTTCCACAATTCACGTATCCCTATTAACAGCTGAAAATATGTAACTAATCACAAACTAATCACTAACTAATACTACTATAAACTGAGAAACCTTTCAAATTCACTCACTGAGGTGATATACATTTTAATAATGGAGGTCCAGGATAATTGGATAGCTATACTTAACAATAAAGGGTAATGTTTTTCTTATTTAACTTTCCATTTATAAGTTACTTATATTCTCTACATGTACTTACAGTTCATTTTCAAGCACAAGAATATCTTTTGCTTTTAGAGGGCATTACTAAAGTTACTATGAATAAAATAATAACAGGACTTATGAATGTAAGCGGAAATCATTTCAAAAAATGTGCTTACTGCTTATGCATGCACATAACAAAACTGGGAACAAAAAGGCAATAATAATAAATAATTTCATACAGAAAATATAATATGGAAGAATTAACTAAAGAACACAGGTGATTATATATTTCTAGCAGATAATAATGATTAACAATACTTACTGCATTGTTCTAAAGTGAAAAAGAACACAATTTGCTCAGTAATCCAAGTGTTAAAGAATAAAAATTATGGTAACTGATATAGCATTATAGGATGGGTAGGATTTTTATAGTCAGGAATTAAGAGGAACCAGTTTGGGTTTTGACAATATAATATCTCTAGTAGGTCAGGAAATTGACAAGGGAAAGACAAGCTGGGGCTCCAAAAAAGTGAAGGCACCAATGGCTGGTCAAATTATCCTAGGAAGGGAGTAACCTTGGAAAATGAACTTGTAAGTTCCATTCTCTACATAAGTGCATGACGCATGGCAATGGTGTGATACATTTGTGGTGAAATCAACAAAAAGTTCTGAAGAAATGGTGAGAGGAAGGGGGGAAAGAGATGAGAGAGAGAGAGAGAAACAACTCCAGAAAAGAAAATGAACTCAATCTCTCTCAAGTCCCTTCTTTGGAATGAGGAAGAGATTGTGTAGGAAGAGTAGTGATACCAGGATTTGCATGTAAACTCACAGGGACTTGATAACTGGTATGTGATACAGGTGCTGATGATAAACTCAGTAGATCACAACACAAGGTCATGGGACACTGGCCATTACAGGAGATGACAGTTTCCTGGAGAAGAGACATAAGTGCAGCTAATGGGGGGGGGGGGGGTCTCACAACAAGAAATCCGTGAGAACTGAATTTTAAAAAATGCATTGGATTCCAGATTTGGCATATGGAAAAGGTTTAAGCATATGTTTGAGACATAAGTTTCCAAGTACTATATGCAGTTCAAATTTAATTTTGCAGGTATTTTATAATATCTGTGGGCAATGAAGACCCTTAAAATAATTTTATTCCCCAAGTCTGTGCTATGTTTCAAATAATTCCAGAAGGGTTGTTCAAGAAGCACATATATTTGCTATGAGATTTTACAAAAATTGCTTGGCTGGAGGTGCTACAGACAGAGAAGCAGAGTTTTGCAACTCGGAGTCAGCTGTCTGAGGGTCAGTCAGGCCTGGGGCAGCCCCTGTGGCTCCCAGTCAGGGGCTCCCAGTCCCCGTGGCAGCCTATTCAGTTGTTTCCTTTTGGTCTTTACTAGTTGTGAAACTATGAAGCTTCTTTCCACTGCGCCTAATTGGAAGAGGTCACATTTGTATTTCTCAGTCCCAGAGGAAGAGGGAGACCTCCCTTTTAAGCATTTCTCAATTTTATTCACGGTCGGATTTCCCCTCTGCTAAACACAGCTGGCAAAAATCCAGAGTTCAAAGCCACTTGATCACATTAACAGAGAAAGAAGAGATGTTTTCCATAGCAGTCAGGATGTTTCCATTTTCAACGTCCCTGTTGGAAAAATGCATTCCAGGTATTCTGAAGGAGAGAGCGCAATAGAAATAATAACATTGACTTAAATTGTACAACTTGGTTCACGCTCCTTCATAGTAAGCTTTCTCAAAATATCATCAGACCTACCTCCTGGATGAAGACTATTTAGTGTTTGCTAATACACAGTTTCCTCCATCAGTCAACCTGCCTCTGAATTAGAGAGCTGAGGAGCAAAGTGTGGGAACCTGTCCTGTTTAACACATTCCACAAATAGTTTATTCTCACTAATTATTGAGAGATTTCCCCCCTAAAGATCTCTCAATTGTCAACAAGTCTATGTCCCTTGGTCCATATGGTAAAATAAACTGAAAACAAATCTCAAGACTTTTATTCTACCAGTTTCCTCTTCAATTTGTTTAACAAAAAACATATAAACACTGTTTATGGTGTGCTAGCCACAAAACCCATGCACTGTACACATGTTTACTTAATTCTCATACAAGTGTATTATTCTTTCACTATGTAGACAAAGGAAGTAAAGTATAAAAAAATTAAAAAAGGAGAAAAAAAGTAAAAACAAGTGTCCTGCCTAAAGAGGGCAAACCTAACCAGTATATATCCAGGAAGCGTGGTTTCAGGGCACCTCCCTTTTTCTCCCTTCCCCTGTGCTGTTTTATGACTAGAGACTCTACATATGGGACGTACAGGTTTTTGTCAGACAGGCTCAGTGTGGGTCTTCAGGAGGTTTTCTTCATTGTTTCTTCTGGAAAGCTGACATTAGCTCTATTGTGAGCTGGCATATCCCTGTGTTTTCTCAAATACGAAATGGAAGCGCCTTCCCCTAGTACAGCCATCTTCAGTCACTCTCTACCCTTATCTGTCACCAGCGATTTACATACCGTCTCCCTCTCTGAAGAAGAAACAGAACACATAGTCACAAAGTAATATTTCATCATATTTTAAGTAGGGAAAATGATGCCTGTCTGCCCACATCACAAGTGATGGTATTTAAGAAAACGCTTTGAAAACCACAAAGGAAAATATTAATGTGAGAGGAATTAAAGGAGGATAAAATCTAACATTTTCTCAGAGATTACCATGTACCAGATATTATTCTGAGTGTCATTTTTCATATGTTAGCTCAGTGTGCCCTGTTAATAACCCTGCATTAGGTATCAGCAGTGTTACCTTTTTATACACTTGAGGAAAATGAGACAAAGTGAGGTTAAGAATAAACGAAACATCTAAAGGTGGGCAAGTGGGAGTGATCCAGGGTGTGAGAAGAGAGAAACACTGGGACAAGTTTACATATCATTCCTTTGTTGGGTATGGTGGGCATTCACAGTAAGGGCATGCCTACACAATGAACCTCACTGCACACACAAGAAAAATATAAAAAAATAAAAGGGGATGTAAGTCTTATTTTCGGCTAAAGTTGAACACTATCTTAAGTTGGCATCTTCAGCTAGACACAAATACATGTGTAAATATGAATTAGAAACATTCAGTGCAAACTGGCAGCACTAAGGAGAGCTTTATAGCCTTTAAAAATTAGCGTTATGCCGAGTAACATAAGCCAGACAGTAGAAGACAAATACCACATGATCTCACCTTTAACAGGAACCTAAGCAACAAAACAAACAAGCAAGCAAGATATAACCAAAGACATTGAAATAGAAAATAGGCCGACAGTAACCAGAGGGGCGTGGGGAGGGAATTTCAGGGGAAAAAGGGAAGGGATTATAGGAACAAGTATTAAGGACACATGGACAAAA
>PVKM010025654.1:0-14417 GCA_004027735.1 Carollia perspicillata | reverse complement strand
TAAAACACTTTATAGATTTCAAACGCTGTTTTCATTGACATTTAATGAATTAACCCCTACATCCTATGAGGCTGCTTTAAAAGATCAAATTGTCTTCACCTTGAAACCAGTTGTCTGCACTTATCAACCTATGAGTATTTTCTTTCAAAATTATTTTACTCTCCTGAGAGGAAAATATGTATCTCCCATCAAATAGGAACTCAAATCCTACAAGTTGCTTCTTCATTATTTCTTCTATTTCCACATTCCTTCCACCCTTTCTGTTTCAGGCCTTTGTCCATTAAAATCTGGATTGATGTAAATAATCTCAACCAAACTGTTGTCCATGTGTCCTGGGAGAAAATTCGATCAAAGTCATGTTAATATCCTAAAATACAATTGTCCTTTGACCACTCCCAGTTGAAAAGTATTGTGATGTCCCTCTCAGAATGATCTACACGTTGGGGGGAGGGTTTTTTTTTTTTTTTGCTTTTTTAATTTTTATTATTATTATTACTATCCTAACAATTTTGAATAGTTCATTTTTATTGATTTTTTTCCATTACCACTTATCCCTCTTATACCCATCAAGCTCTCTCACCCCCTGCGATCACCACACAACTGTTGTCTGCGTCCATGGGTTCTCTTTCTTTCTTGCTCACTCCTTCCACCCACCCCCAACATCCCCTCCAGAGCTGTCAGCCTGCTCTCTATCTATGAGTCTGTCTCTATTTTTTGTTAGTTCAGTTTCCTGATTAGATTCTACATAATTTATAAAAAGTAAATAAAATGTAAAATTCAGTTCTTTAGTAGCACTAGCCACATTTCCAGTGCTCAACAGTCACGTGTAGCTAGCTAGTGCCCGCTGCGCCATACAGTGCAGATGTAGAATATTGCCATCCCAGTAGAAAATTCCATTGGACGGAGTTAGGTTGATCTCCTCCACTTTGAAGTAGTTTAGGACATGCCTCTGCAAATATGCTATTTTGGCACATTGATTATTTTGGACTAGAATCACTTGAAAAACAATAAGTGTAGAGAGAGGCTTCCTCTGAACTCCCCTTATCTACCTAAAGACAATTCTTGCCAAAGGAATTCAGCTATTTTAAATCCCTTCTCCTGGAATTATATCAACCAGGAAAGATTGAATCAAATTGTACCAAAAGAGAGGAGACTAGAAGTTCACACTACATTCAGTGAAGCATTGTCACAGACCATTGTATCATCTCCTATATGTTCTTCTAGGGACCTATTCATCTTTTCCTAAATATCCACTCAATTGCCTGTTTCTCCACTTTTCTTCCCTTCCTCTATTAAGATGATATTTTTTTTAAAAAAGAAGATGTACATAAGCTCTCAAATTTCATTATTTTGGGAGGTATTCACATTTTTTTCTTGTGAAGTCCTCATGTACATAATATTAAAATTAATAAATTTGTATTGTTTTTCTCCTATTCATCTGTGTATTGTCAATTTATTTCATAGGCCCAGCAATTGAACCCAGAAGGATAGAAGAAAAGTTTTTATTCTCCTGTTGCCAGTATTTAAGACCTGGTGAATCTGGCCTGAATTTATGTTTTCAATGTTACCTTCCATTATTTGAACATGTATCTTCTGTATTTGAATCTTCCATTCCACTAAAGCTGGTTTACCTGCTCTCTGTGAATTCCATGCTTTGTGCATGCTTTTCCCCCGGGATGTGTTTTCTCTTTTCACTCCTTCCCAGTCTTCCCCTCTTACTGGCCCAGAGGCTCTCACTATCAGGGTCAAGCCAATGCAGGACCAGCACTTGAGAGTGAGGACCTCAAGTCTTACACATCTCTTCTACCAGTGCGCACACAGTGACTTTTCTCACCCTCAACAGCTGTAGCACCAGGTAGTGTCTTTTTAAAGAGCTTGATGACCTGACTTTGCCTTGTTGTTTGACCATTTGTGTGGTCTCATGGGACAAAAATAGAATTTTTATTCAGAAAATATGTTTTTGCATCTGGGCTCCACCACTTCCTAAACATATGGACATGGGCAAATCTCTCTAGTTTCTACATCTGTAAAATGGAGTTAAAAATAGCACCAACCCTATTTCCTTTACTGAGTTTTCATAAGCTTCAGTGAATGTGATGGAATGTTGTAAAACTCAGTACAAATAGTTGGACAGTACAAGTCATGAATGTTACTGTTTTTCCCAATACGATATCATTAGCTTCTTATAATTTTCAAATAATAAAACCATATTGGATTGTGCCTTCTACCTCCAACAGTGGCAAGAGGAAAGCGAGTTTTTAATACCATTAATAAGTGTTAAATTGTTATAAATTATATGTTCTCGGTAAAAATACTTTAATGTATTATGTATAAACATAGTAGTATATATTACATATATATTTACCCTTTTTCTTCAACTAAAATTAAGAATGCCAATGTCAATATTGTAAGTATAAACTATGAAGAAGAAAATCCTGTATTACTGAAATGGATTTTTAATAAAATGTGATTTTTTGTCTCTGTGATGATAAGAAAATGTAAACATAACTTATGCAGATAAGTCTATAATTTCTCCTGTACCCAACCCTTATTCCAAAATTTCTAAACTAAACAGAATTGAGAAAAAACATGTCCAAAATAGTTTTAGATGGAGATAGCCAAATATTCAATTTGAAGTGTCTTTCTGCTCATTTAGACTTAATCTATTTTTTTAAAGATTTTATTTGTTTATCTTTACAGGTGAAGGGAAGGAGAGAGGGAGAGAAATATCAATGTATGGTTGCTTCTTGTGTGTCCCCTGCTGGGAACTAGCCTGCAACCCAGGCATGTGCCCTGACTGGGAATTGAACCACAATCATTTGGTTTGTAGGCTCGCGCTCAATCCACTGAGCTATGCCAACCAGGGCTAGACTTATTCTATTCATTAATCTAAAATGTATATGATTAGGCCCTGGCCATTGTAGCTCAGTGGATTGAGCACAGTGGGCTTGCAAACCAAATAGTCGCCAGTTTGATTCCCAGTCAGGGCACATGCTTGGGTGCGGGCCAGGTCCCCAGTAGGGGATGCATGAGAGGCAACCACACATTGATATTTCTCTCCCTTCTTGCTCCTTCCCTTCCCCTCTCTCTAAAAATAAATAAATAAAAATTAATTAATTAATTAATTAATTAATTAATTAATTAATTAAAATGTTCGTGATTAGTACAGGGTTTCCTTCCTTTTCTGAATTTTGAAAGATTAAACTTAAAGAGATAGTTAAAAATCCTCACAGCTTCCCTATTGGCTGCATCTTGTCATTTGCAAGGACTTAGCAAGCCTGAATGAGGAAAGTGTTAAACCTGATTCCCCTAGGGTCTGGGCAGAGGGCACATTGTGCACATGTAGGTACGCAAGGAAGTGTGTGTTTGTGTCAGTAGGACTGGGTTTTATGGGACTTTCCTGGCTAGCAGAAGAGCCCACAGTCTTAACACCAAATCAGGGTGGAAGATTGAAATTGAAAATAATAATTCAGATTAAGTAAAAATGGTCTCCTAGAAAAGGTAAGGATTGAAATCAACTATGAGAAGAGCCCTCATGAGCCTCAACAAAAGTTTGCCTCTCACATCTTTATGGCTCATAGGACTGGGAGAAGCAAAAGGCATAAGATGTTTCTGTACTCCAGCTGGGGTGTGGGTATTGACGTCCTTTACTTTCAAAGTACTGCAGTGGGCCCAGCATCAGGGGTTGGGCCACCAACCTACCCTTTGGTAGAAAACAAATTTTTGAGAATATCAGAGTGGATAAGGACTCAAGGGCAATTTAGTATCTGAAAAAAACCTGAAGTAAGATTACTAAACCAGATCTTTTCATATGTTGACTCAAACTTTTTTCTTTTTTTTCAAATCATCTTTTGAGGGCATGCTTATTGATTTTAGAGAGAGAAGAAAGGAGGAGAGAGGGAGAGAAACATTACCGTGATGAAGGACTGAACCGGCAACCTAGGCATGTGCCCTGATCAGGAATCAAACTCCTGACTTTTCAGTTTACAAGAGGACATTCCAACCATCTGAGCCACACTGGCCAGGGCAACTCAAACTTATTTTTGATAATATTTACTGAGCTACAGTTTCATGATTTAGAAGTAATTATCGACCAGAAGATGGAGAAGTATTAGGTCTTCACAAAATTCTTTTTTCTAATTTTTAAAGATTTTATTTATGTATTTATTTTCAGAGAGAGGGGAAAGGAGGGAGAAAGAGATGGAGAGAAACATCAATGTGTGGTTGCCTCTCATGCATCCCCTATTGGGGACCTGGCCCACAACCCAAGCTGAGAACTGAACCAGTGACCATTTGGTTCAGAGGCCAGCACTCAATCCGCTGAGCCACACCAGCCAGGGCTATGAAATTCATGATTTATTGGCATCCAGGCAGCTAACTGAGTTCATGGAGAGCTATAAAATACTGGCTTCATGAAGTGAGTAATGCCTGGGATTACAGATTCTCCCCAAAGAGCTTCCTATAAAAACTGAGATTTGGGAATCAGCTTTGAGGGTAGGAGGATGCAGCTTAGTAGCTCTATAGCCTTATAAGAAGAAAGAAAAGGTAAATATGATTCTTCCCAGCAGAGGAAGAAAGAAACAAAACCATATTTCTTTTCCTCTAGGGAAAATGTGCTTTTTAAATTCCTGTGAATAAGTGACACAAACACTGAAATAAAGTTTGGTTTGTCAGAAGTGGCAATTCCCAAAATATCTCTGGGTTGCTTGACATGTCAGTATATAAATGATTATGAAGAAAACTAACTAGAGCATGCAGATACATATGTCCGGTAGATTCTTAACAAACTCTTTAGCTTCAGGTAAACAAAGTGTTCAGCGTTGGAGTTGAGAGGGTGATTTAACCAAGCAATGCAATGGTTTGCAAATGCTTCCCATATGGAAAGGAAACCAAATGTTGTCCTCTGGTAATTGTCCTCTAATGTGATTTCTTTGGCTACCCACACACAGAGGCATGCACAAAGGACGTGTATACACATATATGTGTTTGTGTATCTATATACATGTACGTATCCACAGCATGGATATCTGCATATGCACACAGATACATATGGATGAAGCTGTCAAAGAGATGAAAATGTTCAGAAGGGATCATAATCTTGCAGATCTTTCTTTCTGACTAAACTGTAACAGAGCCTGAGGAAGCTGAAACTCCTGTGAGGAGATGAGGAGGGATTATAAAAGCCTCTTCTTGCTCCAGTCATTGACAATTGTGTGCAATATTAAAGAGGCAGTACCATCAAAGCTGCCACTTGGGGATTAGGGTCTTTCAGTTGGGAGGCACATTTGGTTGTTGAGACTCAATAGGAGGCAACACAAATGTATCCTGGAGTTGAGGTTTAGTACTAATTCTAGATTAGAGGCTTGAAGAGAGGAAAGTGAAAAGGAAAAGAAATTTTTTTCTGTTGTTTAGCTCCACTTAGCAGGGTAAGAAACCATATCAAAAATTAGTGAGCATATTAGTTTAGGTGTATTTAATATCAGAAAATTAAAATAAATGATGGCCCTGGCTGGTGTGGCTCAGTGGATGGAACACCAGCCTGTGAACTGAAAGGTCACAGGTTCAGTTCCCAGTCAGGGCACATGGATGGGTTGTGGGCCAGGCCTGCAGTTGTGGGCATGCAAGAGGCAACTGATCAATGTTACTTTCCTTATCTTTCTCCCTCTCTTCTCTCCAAAAATAAATAAATAAAATAAAATAAGTGATCAATAACTTTAACCACAAAAAGAAGCATACTGGAGACAAGCTTGGATAGCTCGTGGAATTGAAACAAATACTGAACTAAATCTCTGGGAGAGTAGAAATGATATAGTTCAAGAGGTCCCAGCAATGGAAGTATGTAAAACTTTCCTCTAGAGAGCTGACATTAAGGTGAATGAGTTGTGGCCTTTCTGGTCAAGATTCTAAATTCTTGGGAAAAAGAACCTGATTAGCCTTGCAGCTATAGAAGGAGGTGACAGTCACCTTAGGCCTACCCTTGGGCATCAGGGATGATCACATAGGTGACAAATTGTAAACAGGGCAAAAATGCCTTGGATTACAAGAGACAAGATTCAATTTTGGGGAAAAAAGTATACATTTGATCAGAACAATTACATCTGGGGAACCTGAGTGAAGGGCTACATAGCAGTGTGTGTTGCAAAATCAGTAAGAAAGGGACAGCCCACCCCCTATCCACTGAAACTGAAAATCAAAGTGCCCGTATGCTGGCTTGCAGGGCCCAGATGAATGGGGAGACCCTTGTTCATGACAACCTAATGCATAGATGTTCTAGAGTGGAGAAAGCCTATAAAGAATAGGGAATTGTTTAAAAAGGAAAACAAAACACTAGTTCCTGAGTTCTTGAGTGGAGCAGAAGTACCAAAAAAGGCATGGGATATGTGAGGGGCTTTGCATTAATGGGAAATCTAATAAATTTAAAACTCCTGATTCAATTATGGTTATGTTCATCACAGCAGGTCAAGATATAGAGCAAACCACTGGGATTTCACAGACATCATGGTTGAATCATCCCTCAAGATCATTTAGCTCCCTTTGTTCTATTCCTGTGTCGACCTCAAAACTTCAGATGGCTAGTTCTATGTCTTTTGAAATAATAGGAGAAAGAAGGACAACATGGGTCTCCTAACACATACTAACTGAATTCTGCCCTGCACTATACTAATTACTTAAGGATTCAATGGAGTAACGCATGCAACAGTTCTAGGAACACAGTAGGTCCTCAGGAAGTAAAATTGCATTTTTCTCTACTTTCCCCATACTGTGAAAAAGAAGCCTAGGAGAGCAGTTATTAGCATTCTCATCTCTGAAAAGATACATTGTCCATCATACACTAGCAAGTCTGGGGACCACTTTAGAGAGAAATCCTTTCAGAATTCGCTACCATGTGTCAGTCTTGCAGAATCCCTGGGTACCAGATGAAATAGGAGCATTTAGTTCCTGGATGCTTAGCAAAACTTAGATCACCCCTCATCTTTCATGTGTGCGGAAAGGTGTTGCCGGTAAAACAAGGAGCAAGGACCCATCCTTCTTTAAGTAACTTGTAGTACAACGCTGTTCCTTTGTCAAGAAGCCTGGATACTTCTTCTGGATCATTTATTCGTTGCGATCATTGATGCAATTATTGGAAAGCAAAGAACAGTTGTTCTTTAGTATATGTTCTGACAGTTCTTCTTAAGCCAAAAGTGACTTGGCTCCTATCAAACCTTTAGCTGTTTGGTTAGTCGTGAGGAATACTGGAGGGATTCCTGGGTGTACCAGAATTACTCAGATATGCATATGTGTGACCCACACAGTACTCAGCTGAATGTACTGAAGTTTTTGCTAGTGAAATTTGGGGGGAAGATAAATCAACTCATTTAAAATGCACTGGGGATTATAATTGAATTAAACAATTTAAAAAAAATAAAATGCACTGGGGAAGTTCATCATTTAAAGCCACCCAGAAATAAGTCCTTTTGTTAAATGATGCTTGTAAATATTGGCTTTTTAAATATTGGGTTTGCTGAAATACATAACTTATGCTTTATGTGAATCTACAAATTCTTATGTCAAAGGGAGAATGACTCCCCAGTGACCTTCCGTGTGCACGCGTGTGTGCTCACACACTCATTCACTCTCCAGGAATACCCATACATAATTAACCGATGAGTGAATTGAAAGTCCCTGCAGTTTGTGTGGCCACTGGTGAAGAAGCTCTGTTCTGCTACCTCAGATAAATACAACTAAACTCCTACCAGGGATTGTGTCAGACAAACAATAGCAACACTGTCTCTTGACTATAAATTCTGCCAGGCCTTTGAGCCTTTAGGAGTTAAACAGAAGGAATTCACAAAGCCATGGCTCTGTCCCCAGAAAGCATTTTTGTTATGACAAATGGTGGCTTGTATTCATCTGCCACCACTACTGGTGAGAAGAAAAACAGTCCCCACCACTGAAAAAAATAAAATAAAATTTAAAGCTGGAAAGAATCCTATAGATTCCCCAGCCAGTGTTTTTCAGACTTCTGAATTTCATGAACTGTAACAATTGGAAATTTAATTAATTATTTTTAGAAAAATAAAGTAACCAGAGAGAAGGAAGGAAGATACTGATGGATTTCTATCTAGTGAGTAAAAATATTTTTGTAAAATACCACTGCCAGTTTATAGATGGCAGCTTAGATTTAGAATGTACCTTCTACTCCTCAGAAATCATCAAAAGCATAAAAGAGACAAGGCAACAACAGTATAAAATATAGTTTCCATAAAACAGGAGACAGCTGGAAGCTAAAATTTTGGTGTAGGTGAGGATTTTCCAAGAACAGTGGCAGTGGAACAGGACTGTGATAGTGCACACAGAAGCAACAGAGCTCGGAATGTCAGAGTACTTCTCTGGAGCCAAATTCTGAAGTGAAAATCAGATAACCTGTTTCCAGCATCAGAAGTGAGCATATACATTGACAACACAAAGTCGGATAATTGTTGTTGTGTTTTGGGGAATAGAGAGGGACTGAATAACAGACTTTAGTAGAAATTAGTCTGTCTCCCTAGAAGCAAAAAAGATGAAGGTTTATATATGAGGTCTGTCCAAAAGGCAGCCAGCCATGTAACATAAAAAATAGATACATTTATTGAAGAAGATACAAGATACAAGAAACATTGTGCATAGGACACCATTGCCTCAGTCCCCTTCAAAGTAGGCACTCTGGGGCCTCACACAGTTCTCCCCATCACCATCGGCTGCTTCCTCGCATTTTCCTGAATCTCACTGATGGTCTGAAATCTCTTCCCTTTCAAAGGTGATTTTAGTTTGGGGAAAAGCCAGAAGTTGCAGGGCACCAAATATAGGCTGTAGTGAGGCTGAGTCACTTAGGTGATTTGATGTTTGGCCAAAAACGCTGCACAAGATGTGGTGCATGAGCAGCACATGATGAAGCTGTCAATTACCAGTTGCCCGTAGCTTCAGCCTTCAGAATCATCTGAATAGTTCCCATGGAGGAATGTTCAACCTTAACAAAAAATTTGATGCAGATTCCTTGTTCTGCCCGCTCAGTCATTTTGAATGCAAAGTCCACACGGTACACATGCTCACGAAAAGTCATCTACCGTCCCCACTGACTAGCACAGTGAAGTCGTCATTGTTCACACATGCACATTCCAGTCAACTCTCCTTGACTCCCAGGTTACATCAATGTCATGTAAACCATTCTCGTTATATGAACAATGGCTCAACATTTTCTGGACAAATTCTGATTTCTCCTTATGTATGCCTATAACAAATAAATGGGACAAATACACAATAACTTCAAAATTAAGTACTGAAAATACAACCTAAAAATGATTGGCAAAAATGACTGGCTACAAAACTCAAAAGAAAGTAACAGAAAAATTAGAGGGTAAACTCTCATAAAAAACTGTTTTCATGGAGTATATTAAAATGAGATCAGGTAGTTTGCCAACATTAAAAAAGATACTAAAATATTTCTCCTTTTGAAATAATAATACAAAGAGGAGATAGAGATGTAATAACTTAAGAAGAATATGCCTATAAAAAAGGAGGATATAAAATATGAGTTAGTAGAACTTCAAAAAAAGTGAAATAAAAAATGAACACAGAAATAAAGATGAATTTGGACAATCCAATGATTGGAGCAATGAAGAAAATATAGTTGTACACAGAACAAGTATTTTAAAATAATTTCCAGTCTGACACATAAAATAGTGTTCAGAATTATTAGTTACCAGAAAAAAATTAAAATCTCAATGAGATAGCACTACACACACATTAGGATGCCTACAATTAAGACTGACTAAGCTAATGACTGGGAGAATGTGGAACGTACTGAGTCTCACATATTGCTAGTGAGAATGTCAACGATCTGACCACTTCGGGAGAAGGTTTGGCAGTTTCTTATAAAGATAACCACATATGTACCTCCAGCACAAAAATTCTACTTCTAGATATTAATCCAACAGAAATTAAAACAAAAGTCTGTTAAAAGGCCGTGGCTGGTGTAGCTCAGTGAATTGAGCGCGGGCCTGTGAACCAAGGGATCACAGTTTGATTCCTGGTCAGGGTACATGCCTGGGTTGCGGGCCAGTTCCCAGCAGGGGATGCACGAGAGGCAACCATACATTGATGTTTCTCTCCCACTCTCCTTCTCTTCCCCTCTAAAGATAAATAAATAAAATCTCAAAAAAATTTTAAAGAGTCTGTAAAGAGGATGTCTTTCATAGAAGAATATTTATACCAGCTTTATTCAAAATAACCAAAAAGTTGAAACAATCAAATATACATTCACGGATGAAAGCATATATAATGAATATTTATTCTGTGGAATGATACTAGGCCATCAAAAGGAACAATTATGAACATGTCAAATACAATAAATGAAATATCACAGGCCATATGCTGAGTGAAAAAAATCTGCATGTAAAATACCATGTACTGTATGATTTGAGTTACGTGACATTCTAGAAGAGGCAAACCTAACTACATTTAAAAAATGAAAGTATGGTTGTCTCTGGGGCTTGGGGTGGGAAGATTGATTGTAAGAGACATAAGAGGACTTTCTGGAATGATAGAAATATTCTATATCTTGATGGATGTGGGTTAAAGAAGTGTATCCATTTGTCAAAATTATACTGTCAAGATTTGTGAATTTAAATGTATGTACATTGAACTAGAAAGAAGACAACTAATAATAATGGATAATCAAGTGGGAGTTGAAGAGTGAGTGGAAGTACAGATAAAATCAAAATGACAGTATTTTGATCATTATTGAAGCTGAGAGATGGCTGCCTGGGGAGTCATTGAGTCATTCCGCTTTCTTTGTACAGATTTGAATTCCTCCCAAACAGTTAACAATTCTGAAATAAGAGAAGCCTTTATTCTACATATAGAATTGGCACTGTAATCCAAAGAAAACTGCCTTTTTTGGCCTGAATTCTATTTTATCTGTTATTAACATCAAGACCCATTTTTTCTTTATAGTTATATTTGCCTGTGATTTCTTTGCCAGCCCTTTCATTTTAACCATCTAAATTTCTCTCTGTATCTCTTCAGATATCTTGGAGTTGTATTTAGCTTTGTTAGCAAAACTGAAAAAAATGTAACATGTACAGCAAACTCACATAATCAATATGACTTACAGAATTAGTCATAGTTCTATAATATTGTGTCGTTATTTTTTAATGTTTTCTCCTTTTAATGTTGTCATTTATTTATCGTTTTGAAATTTCTTTGATACTTAGAAGGTATATATTTTTGCTCTAGTGTTTACCTTTATATCAATAATTCTATCTAATACCTTCAATCACCTATTACTATGGATACTTGGTTTTTACCGTGAGTAATACTGAAATTAGCCAGTATCTGCTTATTTTCTCACTTCTCTTTCTTCTTTCCATTCTCATTCTCTAATTTTAATCATTGGTATAATTTTAGCTGTAATGTTTTTATTCCTATGTATATTTGTTTTCTATCTGATTTATTAGTTTCAACTTATACTTGTATACTTTTTATTAACATCTGTAAAAGTACAAGGGACTAATTCTATTTTCCACTGGTTCTCTCTTTTTTCATATTTTTATTAGTTGTAGACTATAACTTTTCTTAGAGCAAGTTATATTTACATATTTTTTGGTCTAGATTTAACTTTATCTCTTTGTCTCAGTTCTACTGTTAAATATATTCAGACCCCCCACACACCCTACAGTGAAGTATCTCCTGTCATTTAATGGTGGCAGAAGATTATTCATAAGTTTATTTGATTGTTTGTCAATGGCCTTACAAGGATACAAAAATCTGTGTCTCCTATTTCTTTCAAGTGTGACAAAAAATTCATCACTTTCCAACTCAGAAATACATTTTCTTGTTTTCCTCATTTGTTTTTATTGAGGTGAAATTCACATACATTAAAATTCACTGCATTTACCCTTTCTAAAAGTATATGGTTCTAAAGCTTCCAAATGCTTTCAGGTTGTTGTCCAGATTTGGCTCCTTATCGTTATAAGACTGATGTCCCCCTTTCCCTTGTTGGGTGTGAGCTAGGGTTTGTTTTCAGCTATCCATGTTCCTCAGCTCACGCCCTCTCTCTCCATCTGTCAAGCCGGCACTTGAGGGTTGAATCCTTCTTATGCTTTGACTCTCTCTGACCTCCCTTCCCGTCTCACTTGCTGCATCTCTTTGACTGCCTCTTCTGCCTTCTCTTTCTTTTTTCAAGGATTTGTGTGACTAAAATCCTACTACATAGTCCCTTTTTTTAAGGTCAGCTGATTCGTAACTTTAATTACATCTGCAATGTCCTTCACAACAGTACCTGTATTCATGCTTGATTCATGCTCTCATATTTCTATTACAGAAATGAGAATTTTAGGGAAACATCTTTAGAGTTCTGCCTACCTCATACATACTTTTAAAAAATCTCATGAGATTTAATTCATAAGGAAAATATAAATTAAGTATATACCGAGATACCATTTTTCACTACCACACAGGCAAACATCAAAGAGTATAATAACATGCTGATGAAAAGAGAGGGGTAATGGGAACTTAGGTAGATTGTTAGTAGAAGTTTTAATTCATACAATATTTCTATAGAGGGCAACATGGAGAAAATCTATCAAAATTCCAAATATCAATAGCTGTTTATCCAGAAATTCTACTTCTAGAAATTCTGTGCAGATATCACATATGTGTGAAATGACTTAAGTATAAGGCTGATTGTTTCACATTAATTTTTATAGCAAAATATTGAAAGAGGCTAAAAGCCCAGATGACTAGTTAATAAGTTAGTATAGTTTTATACCAATAGAATGCAATACATCCAATACAATAAGATACATTAAAGCAATGATGAACCTTTTCATATACTATTATGGAAAGATGAGAAAGACATATTATTTCAGAAAAAAAGTCCTAGAACAGTAGGTATTGTATACAACCAGTTGTGAAGAAAGGAGAAGCAGAATTTATGTCTATATGTATTTGCTTGCATTTTCATAAAATATCCCTACATGTATATGACAACAACATGATAACAATGAGTGCCTTCAGAGAAGAAAAACTGATGGTAAATAATAGGACTATTTGGATTTTTAAAAATCTTAGATCACATGAATGTATAACCTAGTCAATAGTAAAAATAATAAGCTGTATAAAGTTCTTTTTGCCGACACTATCATTTAAAAATAAATATTTTTACTGGAAAGGCAAGCATTTAAATTAGGACTTAAGCCCTGGCCAGTGTGGTTCAGGTGGGTGGAGCGTCACCCTACAAATAAAAAGTTTGCAGGTTCAATTCCTGGTTTGGGCAAATGCTTAGGTTGTGGGTTTGATCCCCTGTCGGGGTGCCTATGAGAGGCAACCAATAGATATTTCTTTCTCACATCAATGTTTCTCTCCCTCTCTCTCTTGCTTCCTTCCCCTCTCTCTAAAATCAACAAGCATGTCCTTGCAACAAATAAATAAGCATTTAAACAAATAAATAAGCATTTAATATACATGTGCCAAATAGCTCTTCTGGGAATCATCTATCCTTGGAATGTATGGCTAGTACTATTCTCCTTATTTTACTGTTGAGAACACAGAGGCTCAGAAAGATGCATGATTGCCCAAGATTGCACAGGTACTATGATGGTGGGCAGGGTTTAACCGGGGATAATTTTATATCACAGTTTTAAGTACCACATGACAATAACATTATACAACTAAAAAAAGATCATCTTAAAAAGAATATTCTTTTAAATAAAATATTTTTCTCTATGTAAAGTAAATGCATTGTCTTCTCTTTCCTATGTTGTGTGTGCAGTGACATTTGTCCCTTAGACTCCAAATTAGAGTCTAAGAAAAACACCGATGGACTCCAGTCTGCAGGCAGAGACTGAACTCTCTTACATAAAACCTCCCGCAGAGAAACAATGCTTCCCCTGCAGAAACTTTAGTGACAGTGAACGCTTCCGTAAAGTGACTTTCTCAGAGAGCAGTCTACTCCGTGTACTAAGGCGAGTTTCAGCGATAAAAGCTTGTGCTGCACTGGTCTTCAATGTGCTCCCCCTGCACCCTCCCTGCCGGTGTGTTCGACTTGCCCTGTGGAGCCCCTGTGAAAGCTCTAACTGACCCCTATTCCTGAGGATACCTCCTCAAACATTCGGGGTGTTTCCCTTTCAGTGCTAAACCTTCCAAGATTCTCTGCTTCTCATTCAACAAGAATTTAAGTCTCATCTGCATAAACAGATACTTCTCCTCTGGGGCATTCCGTTTTGTCAATATTTTTGATAGAGTATTTTACAAGGGAAGATTGACCAGCAGAAAGTAGACAGAAATTACCACCTCCACTTGCTGAATAGTACCCTAGTAACACAGAGAAAAATGATTATCTCGTAAGAGGATCACCCCGCTAACTTGTATCTGTAACAGGCAGACATATACATCCC
>PVKM010025653.1:0-19817 GCA_004027735.1 Carollia perspicillata | reverse complement strand
TAAAAATTTTTTTTTCCAGAAGACAAAATATTAATCTTAACTGTGCTTGCTTGTGTTTTACTCTTATTCAGTAAAAAATGAAACTTTAAAAAGGGACAGATTTTGTTTTAAATCTACTAAAAAACAACTGAACTTTTAAGAAATCATATTAACCCTAAACTTAATAAAGGCTGATAGACAACAACAACAAAAGAAAAACTTCTATAATCTTTCAAATTCTAACACAGCCTATTAAATAAAATTATGCTCCCGACATGGCTGGTGTGGCTCAGAGGACTGAGCGCCAACCTGCAAACTAAAGGGCCGCTGGTTTGATTCCCAGTCAGGGCACATGTCTGGGTTGCAGGCCAGGTCCCCGGTGTGGAGCACATGAGAGGCAACCACACACTGATGCTTCTCTCTCTCTCTCTTTCTCCCTCCTATCCCTTCTGTCTAAAAAATAAATTTAAAAATTAAAAAAAAAAGCATCTGTGATGTCTCCTTAAAAAAAAAAACACAAAAATCATTCTCCCAAGTTTTTCCCTGATATTAGAGTTTGGTTATTGTCTATATAGACACCAGTCCTTCTCTGTCCCACCCCCATGTGCCCTCAGGACAGTTGGCTATATAAGGCATAGTCTAATCAATGCACACAGTCATATGGAAGGCATAAGGATTAAACCAGTCAAAAACATTTACCCAGCACCCCCCTTTCCAATGATTCCTTCACCCCTGATGGATCTTATCCTTTATTCCCAATCCACCTTTCACCTCATGTGCTCACTGTCCTCCACACCCAACTTAGATTCTGTGTCCAACTTTATGATTAATTCCTTGCAAATATTTTCATCAGCTTTGTCCTTCTCTTCTGCCATTATACCAACCTGGCAATCAATACAGGTTCAACCTAACTAACCATTTGCAATAAACAGCTAAAGTTGCTGGAAGGAAAAAACCCTACACAACTATGCTTAATGGTCTTATACAAATAATATCTGTTATTTACCCACTTATATTTCTAGAGTTTCCTCAAGCAATGTTCCAATGAATTATCCAAAAGGATGTGTCAGAGAGAGATGAACAATCTACCTGTCACCAAAAGTCATTATTGTAAATCAGCAATGCAAACAGAGTAGGCAAGTGACTTAACCGGTGCATACATACTTCCCCACTTCCAAGCTCAAATAATTTCATGAACCCTGGGTTTGAGGAACTAGATCCTGAACTTAGTCCTACAGAATCTAATCCAAATAACATAAACTCATACAAGAAACCCCTGGTACAGGGTAGAAAGACTAACAAAATATTGAAATCGAATTTAGAAGGCAAACTGAAAAATTGGTGCATTTCTTCATTTTCTTCTCTTCATCACTCTGCCAGTGTGTACATACATGGCCATGTATAACCATGTGCCAAGCAAAACTTTCATGCCATTACCTACTACTTTGTTTTCTTCACTCTGCATCAAGAGTATAATTTTCTCCAATCTTATAGCCAGACAAAACAAATTGGTGAATTATAGGATCAATTGACTGCTTGTCTGAGAGGTATAAGAGAATCCATCCAGGGACTTCCGGTCAAGATGGCAGAGTAGGCAAACTTGGCTCGCCTCTTCACACAACCACATCAAAATTACAACTAAAATATATAACAACCATCATTCAGAAGTGTCAGAAATCGAGTTGAATGGAAATCTGACAATCACAGAATTAAAGAAACCACATACATCCAGACTGGTAAGAAGGGCAGAGACATGGAATGGGCTGGTTCCATACTCATGTGTGGTAGATAAAAATTTGGGAGGGATATCTTGGGAATGAGGAGTCCCAGCCCCACACCAGACCCCCCAAAATCCAGGGTTCCAGTGCCAGGAAGATAAGTCTTCACAACTTCTGGGTGCAAAAAAAAAAAAAAAAAAGCCAGTGGGGATTCAGTCAGGTCAAAAAACTCCTGGAACCCCAAGCAGTTCCTTTTAGAGAACCCACAAACAGACTCACCTAGTAAGACTCACTCTCTCTGAGCTCCACCACCAAGGAAACACCTTGAAAGGCACCACTAGCATACAGAGAGAAACTGAAGTACCTGGCATCAAGGGAGGCAGAGGCCATTGTCCCTTTTCTAAACCTTCCCTGCACAGAGCCACAGAGCCAGAAAACTGGTACCATATCTGAGACTCTATCAACCTGGCTAACACTGTTTGACCTGCCTTGGAGATCCTCAGAGGTGCTGTCCCACCTAACTTACCGACCCACCAAAACTGCTTTTCCGCATGAATCACTGGTCTTGGCTCACACTGCACAACTTCCTAAATCCTTTTAAACAAGTAACAGCTGGCCTAAGTGAGGAACTAGCAACAGCCACCCTAGATTCATAGCTTGGCTTCGCCTGGGAATCTCCAAGCCCAGCACAATTAGCAACTATCTCAGATTGCTTTTTTGCTCAGGAAGGGTGGCCCCTGACAGAACACAGGTAGAGGCTGACCTTGGCCTGCACCACCTGGGAAACACCAGGGCCAGTGCACCCAATGGAAAACTACAGACCACACTGGAACACCACCTACCTGCCCCTGCATAGCTGATCCTCCACAGAGGATAGAGGTTGGTGGTAAGGGCTCACAGCCAATCCTTGCAGCTGACTGGCCTAGACAAATCCCTCCCATTGTTCTGTCAATAGCAACCAAGGCACAACTACAAGAGGAGGCTGTAGTCAGCTTGGGTGATAGGGAAGGCTGCGTGCCACTGGACTCTACAAAACATGTACTACATTAAGCCACACTGCCTAGACATGGAGTCAAAGCAGAACTACCTAATATATAGAAACAAACACAGGGATGCTACCAAAATAAGGAGATAAAGAAACATGACCCAAATGAAAGGACAGATCAAAATTCTAGAAAAAGAGCTAAATGAAACAGAGATAAGCAATCTATTCTATGCAGAGCTCAAAACACTGGTTATAAGGATGTTCAAGGAACTTAGTGAACTAAGTTCAAGGAACTTTTATGCTCAACAGCATAAAAAAGATCCAGTCAGAAATTAAGGATACACTATTCAAAATACGGAACCATTTGCAGGGAAACAACAGTAGAGTGGATGAAGCCAAGAATCAAATCAGTGATTTGGAACAAAAAGAAAAAAATCATAAAGAAAAAAGAATCCAAAAAAAATGAGGATAGTATAAGCAGCCTCTCAGACAACTTCAAGAGGTCCAACATTCACATCATATGTGTGCCAGAAGGAGAAGAGAGAGAGCAAGAAATTGGAAATCTATTTGAAAAAATAATGAAAGAAAATTCCCTAATTTGCAGAAGGAAAGAGACAAGCAGGCCAGGAAGCACAGAGAGTCCCAGTCAAGATGGATGCAAAGAGGCCCACTCCAAGACACACCGTAATCTAAATGCCATAGGTTAAAGATAAAGAGAATCTTAAAAGCAGCAAGAGAGAAGCAGTTAGGGGAGTTCCCATAAGATTGTCGGCTGATTCCTCAAAAGAATCTTTACAGGCTAAAAGGGATTGGTGAGAAATATTCAAAGTCATGAAAAGCAGGGACCTACAACCAGATTGCTGTTTGCAGCAAAGCTATCATCTAGAATCGAAGGGCACATTAAGAGCTTCCCAGACTAAAGGAGCTCATCATCACCAAACCATTACTATAAGAAAGGCTAAAGGAACTTATTTCAGAAAAAGAAGATCAAAACTATGGAAAATCTAAAGGAAAAGTCTAAATCTAAAGGAGCTCATCATCACCAAACCATTACTATAAGAAATGCTAAAGGGACTTATTTCAGAAAAAGAAGATCAAAACTATGAAAAATAAAATGGCAAAAATACATATCTATCAACAGTTGAACCAAAAAACAAACTAAGTAAACAAGAAGAACATAGACAGAATCACGGATACAGAGAGCATTGTGATGGTTTCCAGATGGGCAGGGGATGTGGGGGAATGGGTGAAGAGGTGAGGGGATTAAGAAGAACAAATAGGTAGGTACATAATAGATAAGGGGATGTAAAGTACAGTATAGGAATAGAGTAGCCAAAGAACTTATATGCATGACCCATGGACATGAACAATGGTGGGGAGTTGCCTGATGGAATGAGGGGTGCTGGGAGGAGAGGGGAAAAGGAAGAAAAGCCAGGACAACTGTAATAGCATGATCAATAAAATATAATAAAAATAAATATTTTTTTTAAAAAAAGAATCCATCCAAACAGGTGTTAAAATCAGTTGAAAAGGGGACTGGAGACTGAGTTGTCATTAAATATATGAAGCTTTGGTTGGGAGCCCTATGTTCTTTCTGGGACTTCATCTGTAGCCTGAAGTGCGGAGACCAAGATGACCTCCCTGCTCTCATTCTTAGGTGCCCACCCAGGAATCACACCCATCCCATTGTTCACATCCCATCTTGCTTCCACATGTTCCCCCTAAATATTCCAAATTTATCCATAACTCCAGGAACTGCTGCCAGCAGAGATAGCCAGCCTGCCAGAACCTGCCAGAGCTCTTCTCCTTGACATAAAAAAGGTAAGACCTAAACCTGAAAGGAAAAAGAAAATGCAACATACAAAACACTGCCTTTGCTCCACACACCTCTAATGAGAAAGTGTTGAAACATGAAAGCAAGTCAGAGCTTCAGTGTCAATTTATTGCTTATTGCTAGGTGGCTTTGGCATTGCTCTTCGGGTAAAATGGAAATGAGAATTCCTAGCACCCTTTCATATTGAGAAGGTAGCCATAGACCAGCACCTTGATGGTCACCTTCTGCAACACAAGTTCTGCCCAGCTAGTATGGTCAAGCTCGTGGTCCACACAGAAATCAAGCTCTTTCAAGCAGTCTCTGAATAAAAACAAGTGTAAGTGTTATCGTGAACACATGAAAATCTTCCAAGAAAGTAGCTATCCAAGAAACTAGCACAACAGCGATGCAAGTTTGTAAGAGTTGACAAACAAGTGCTGGCATCAACTTTTTAAAAAGTAGGGTCCAAGACAGAATAAAGACTACCGAGGAAGCAGGACTACAAAATAAACAATTAATGAGCCATGACTTGGGGAAACACATCCAAGAATTCTTACTAATGTTCCCACCCTGCTCTCAACCCTCTATCCACATTTTCTTCATATTTATAGTGGATCCTGAGCCTAAGACCTAATGCTTAACTTTGTAACATTTTAGTATTTTTAATAAAATTATTCACAACATTTTATAATTAAAATTATTATTCCTTTTAGCTTTTAAATTTTTATTTATTTATTTTGAAAGAGAGAAACATTGATGTGTTGTTCCACTTTTTTATTCATTCATTGGTTTTCTTGTATGGGCCCTCACCGGGGATTGAACCCAAAAATTTGGTACATTGGGAAGATGTTCTAATCAAAACTGAGCTACCTAGCCAGCACACTATTCTCTCTTTGGTTGTTACAAATTTTTTTGTTCATCATTCTAACACTAACAAGAATCACTCTCAGGTACTAAGGAAGAAATATGACACTTCAGTCAAATACACAGACACACACAACCAAAGAAAGACATTGTCATTTGACAATCTTAATGCTCCACAAACTTTTCTTCCAGAGGAAAAGACTCAGTCTGTCAATCGTTTTTTCCTTCCCAGCACAGCTGGTTTGTACAGTGGCATTATAAAGCAGATGGCACGCTAATAGCCGGAAGCCAGGGGGCTGATTAGATTGTTTGCAATCTGCACTTCACAAATAAAGAACTATTACTGAAAAGTAAAGGTCATTCACGATGAATTGTATTCAATAACGAGCATGGGTAGAGACACTGGGGCTAGCTACTATTGATTCCATAGAGTTCTCTGGTGAAGGAGACGTGCAGCATTTTCAGAGATTTCTCATGGCAGGGAAGAATTTACTCAGTTGGGCTAGGCTTGTCTGCTTTGGTGAGCCACTGGAGAACACACAGAACCCTTTGCGCATGTGTATAAACTGAATGAATACATAGGTCACTCCATTAATCTAATGTCCAATAAGTGCTTCTGGGCCAGGAGAAGTCCAGGCTCATGGGGAAAAAGAGGGTGGAAGGCTTTCTCACAGATAAAGAAAGAATGGCTCGTAAACCACATCACCAAGTCTCTTTCTTAAGCACCTAAAACCACTATTGCATTCACTCACAAGTCACTGGCATAAGAAGTAGTATGGTGTGTCCATTCTGAGCTTCCTTCCTATCTCTACTTCACCCTAAGCAGAAAGTAGATGTATGTCCACTATCTTCAAGATTGTCTTGAGCAACCAGCAAGGTGAGGCCCCAGACCAAAATTGTGGCTATTCTCCATTTTGTCTCCATGACAGACATCACTCCCTCTATTTGTTTAGAAGGACAGTAGCCCAGATGTGATTCAAACACCCTTCTGGCCCACGTGCACAAATGATTTACAATACCTGAAACTGCCCTCATTGGAACAATTCCTCGGCTAAGGCAGTGGTCAGGGTCTTCTTCTCTGCTGACGGTGGCCCACCTGCCATTCTTGCTCTTTCCTGGTGCTCAGCTCTCCCCTCTTGCCACTTGGCAGTGTGTGGCTGCCCCACTTGGGTCCAGTCTCTCCAGAGATCACCCCTGGTGGCTAGACTATACTAGAGTCACTGCAGCCTGGCCCCTGCTGCACACTAACTGGAACTGAATGTCTGTGGTGCAGCACTCCTCTGTCATTCAGGGATTTTTTAATAGAAGTAAAATAAACAGCATATAAAACTACTATCTTAACCATTTTGAAGTGTACAGGTTAATGGCATTAAGTACATTCACACTGTTGTGCAACTGTCACCACTATCCATCTCCAGAACTCTTTGCATGTTGCAAAACTGAAATTCTGTACCCATTAAATAATTACTCTCTTTATCCCCAGCTCCTGGTGGCCCCCATTCTATTTGTTATGTCTATGAATTTGACTACTCTAGGTACTCCAGATAAGTGGAATCCTGCAGTATTTGTCCTTTTGTAACTGACTTATTACACTTTGCATAATGTACTCAAAGTTCATCCATGTTGTAGCATGTAACAAGACCTCCTTCCTTTTTAAGGCTGAATACTATTCTGCTGTATGGACATACCGTAGTAGTGTATCTAGTCTTCCACTGACAGACCCATGGAATTCTGGAGGTGCAGAATAGCTTGCATCTCTTGGCTATTGTGAATAATGCTGCCATGAACATGGGTGTACAAATATCTGTTGGAGTCCCTGTTTTCAATTCTTTTTGGTATTTACTGAGAAGGGGAATTGCTGGGTCAT
The DNA here is from genome assembly GCA_004027735.1 of Carollia perspicillata. Classification (NCBI taxonomy): domain Eukaryota; kingdom Metazoa; phylum Chordata; class Mammalia; order Chiroptera; family Phyllostomidae; genus Carollia; species Carollia perspicillata. The sequence continues at coordinate 12,591 of PVKM010025653.1, read as the reverse complement.
ATGATAATTCTATTTTTAATCTTTGAGCAACGGTCACATTGTTTTCTCGTAGCAGCTGCACCATTTCCTCTGTGGCTTTTAAGATGAGCCTAGGTGACTCTGATGAGAATGAAAAGGTAAATAACTAATGCTGAGCCCCTTGGCACCTCTCCACCTCATTAAATCAGTGACTGTTCTTGAGAGCCATTCTGTTTGTACACAATAAAAATTGTTGTATTTTCTCATCAGATAGCTCTGGCTATGCTGAGAAATGCTTTGGTGCTGTGGTGCTAGGAAAACTGCCCTGAGGTAGTACTTACGGTTTACTGTAAGTCTCCTGAAGCTAATACTTTAACCAAAAAGGAATAAATAGGTATAAATTAGGATTAGGAGAATTTAAAAATTAACTTTATGCTTTGGAGTCATTCTTCAAAAACACTGTAGCCAGCCTAAGATCTACATTCTTAATTGTCCACAACAGACTACAGAGAAAGCAATCAGCATGGAGCATGCAATTTTTATCTCTGATCAGCATTCTATGTCTGATTTACGGCTTTTGGGTAGATGGGTACCAATTTATTTTTCCTTTGCAGAGCTCCATGCATGAAGTGTGATTACAAATTTGTTTGCATTTTCTGTGGTACAGAATTAAAAACATAACCTTCTTGGAGACTTGGAATAGAATGCTTTCGTGCCCTTTTTTTTTTCCTCAAAATAAAAATAGACACCAAATAGTGTTTCATATCATATCATAAACCCACAGGTTCCAGTCACATGGTTCTCGGAATCCTACTTTCACCTAATGGAATAACCAGTTACGAGATGATAGTAATTGCAAAAACTCTGGAGTTTTATATACTTAATTACTCTACCTTTTCATTTTGTCAGCTTGCTGTATCAAAATATGGGCTTTAGTTATCTCACAGAAACATTTTACCTGAATGTACAGCTAACGAAGCTGGATGTACGGGTCTTCTTGCAGGCAAATTGATGTCAAAAAATGCCCAGATACTTAAAGTGCTTTGGCAAAGACTCATGGTTTTAAAGCTCGTCGGGAAAACTCTGGCTCTGAATTAAAGCAAGTCTACCCACTATCAATTGAGGCCCCAGGGCTTTGAGGACCACTGGCTGGGGTCCAGTCTAAGTGCTGAGCTAAAGGCTCACTCCAGAACTTCCACCCCGCTGGACGAACCTGCGCTAGTCTCAGGCCTTCCCCATCATGAAAGCGGCCTAGATAGTATTCCCAAATTCCAGACACACATATTCTCAATACTCGTCAATAGACATGTGCATTCCAAAGAGAATTCCCAGTTACCTATCTCCAATGTTTCAAAACTTAATTTCTTATTTCCTCTGCAAAACCTATTGTCAATCTGACTTCCAGCTATGTATTTTTTAATCCTCACTACACCTCCTTCCCATCCGCTGCCTTCCCGACACTCCCTTGAAGCATAATACAATGATTTTTACCTGTCATATTATATTATAAAAATAAAATCAAATTCTGGGTTTATCATATTTCAGGGGAAAAATGTTTATTTTTTCATTTATTTCATGTCTTCACATTTAGAAAAAAAAGTCAAAATAGGACAGGGAAAGTACTCAGCTTGGTGGCAAAGATGTTTTTATAATGAAAATTCCCCTTAATTTAGAAAAACACAACACTGTTTATTATTTAAAAAATGTTTAAACCTTGCCCTGGCTGGTATAGCTCAGTGGATTCAGCACAGGCTGCGAAACAAAGGGTCACCAGTTCGATTCCCAGTCAGGGCACATGCCTGGATTTTGGCCAGGTCCCTGGTGGGGGCCATGTGAGAGGCAACCTCACATTGATGTTTTTCTCCCTGTCTTTTGCCCTCCCTTCTCCTCTCTCTAAAAATAAATAAATAAAATATTTTTTAAAATTTTAAATATTTACCCAAGGATATCTTTATTGATTTTAAGAAGAGAGTAAAGGGGAGGGGCAGAGGGAGAGACAGAGAGAGAGACAGAGAGAAACATTGGTGTGAAAGCAACCAGGGATAGACCCTGCACCTAGGTACGTGCTCTGACTGGGAATTGAACCAGAAACCTTTTGGTTTACGAGATGACACTCCAACCAACTGAGCCACCTGGCCAGGGCAGAAATTTTAAAACACTGCCTGTAATGAAAGATTCTGTAGGCAGAGATTTCATTAAAATGAGTCTTGATATAGCAAAGCCATCCCTTAATAGTAAACGTGAGCCAGCTTCTGTCCCAGTGAATGATGACTCCAGCCTCACCCAAATAGCTGAGTCTGTGGGTGGCTTCAAAGGCAAGTGTAACATCTGACCTTATAAAGTAAAAGCTGAAAGGAGAAAATGTGAGGGGAAAAAGACAAAAACATTCATTTTATCTACTTTCCTGAGAGCATATGAACCTTAGAGTAAAAGATAGCCAACTACCACTGTGCAAAAAACTTTGCAAACGTTCTTTCTCACTTATTTCTCATAATTAAAGCTGAAAACCACCAGATGTTATATCCTGTATTCTTTCAGGTTTGTTGGATATATCTGGGCTATTGAATAAAGATGTTCCACCATGAATAATTATATTTTACAGAACTGCACTTCTACAATACCAAGGCAGTGTGATTTTTCTCTCAAAGAGTGGAGCTAGTGATTCACAGAGGGCAGTTGATTTGCCATAAACGTAGCCAAATGGGGCCTCCAACCCCAGGAGGAATGCCAACAGCTCTCAACGTACCCAATGACGTCCACAGCCCTGGGGAAAACTCAGTATTCTCCTGAAAGCTAACATCAATGGGGAAAAGTAATTGACAGCTCACAGAAAGTCTTTAAAAATTTGGTTAATACTAAAAACTAGGAAGTATTACAATTTATCTAACTGAAAAACAGGTCCAACCTATAAGACTTATAATGAAGGCAGCAAAAAAGAAATAAACTCAAAATTGGGGCTTTTGGGACAAGCAAGAAATGTGATATAAAAACACATTTGACGAAAGTCCAGCACAGTTCAATGTATTTATATGTCTTTGAGAAAGTGCTTTCTCAGTTTATTCTCTTCAGCCAACGTATACATTTTTGGGCAATGAACAAGTGGAAAACCCATAGGCTGACTTATACATTGAAGTCTTTTTGGTTATGTGAATTTCTCCACCCGGTAGACATTTATAATAATTTATAATTCCAGTTTTCTAGACTACACAATTGTACAAGCCCCCTGAGACAGTTAGAATAAACACAACCTGATTTTTCCAACACTATTACTAAAAATAAAAGGACCACACAGTGAGTATCTCACACTATCTCAGAACCCTTTGGACAGGCAGTTTTCTTTAATTCATTCTATTCAAAAGCCTTAGGAAAGTGAGGAACACTTCCTGGAAGACCTCAGAATGCTGGAGCCAGAAGAGACACATAGGCATCTAGCCACTGGCTTGGAAATTATTGTCCTTAAATTTTGAGCTGTGAAGCTTTTCTCCTGAGAGATGAAAGTGGTGAGGCTGTGGCTGCAGGAGGGGTAGGAGGCTGGGGGGCAGGGGAGGGTGTGGGATTCTGGCACCCAAGCCTGCTCTCTGCACCGGTCTGCAGGAAGACAGAGCCACCAAAGCCAATGAGACACCTTCCAGAGTCATTCTGGAGTTCCTTTCTTGAAGGAGAATGTAAGAAGGAGATACAGAAGTTGGCTAGGAAAGGAAACAGGGTACTCTGGGAACAAGTCCACTCTGCATTGTCAAGTAGGTTCAGGAACTCTGAGAATGTCAATCGCTTAATATTTTTAATGTAATGCTGAAGTTGATGGTCAAATCCATTACTCCATCTAGGGTAACAACTCATCTGGTTTGCCCAGGACTTTCCCACTTAAAAACTGAAAGTTCCAAGTCCCGGGAAGCCCCTCTGTGCTGGCAAACTGGAACGGGACAGTTAGTTGCCCTACTCTCCACATAATACTATCAAATAGCTGCTGCTGGCAGCTGAGCTCACTCTGATAGGGCTCAAACCACAGTAACCCAGCAGCCGAGGAAGAGCCCAGATTGCAGAGTACCTGTGGGAGCAGCAGCACCTGAAGCAGGGGAAAGAAACTGGGCATCTCCTACATCACCAGGATGTACACTGAACTTACGAAAAGCACCAGCTGAAGGTGCTCTGGACTGGGTTGAAAGGGCTATCTAAAGTGTTTAAAGAAAGAGTTTAAGAAAGGGAAGGGTCATCAAGGAACATGTATAAAGGACCCATGGACAAAGCCAAAGGTGGGAAGGACTGAGGGTGGGAGGTGGGGGTGGGTGGGGCAGGAGAAAGTGGTGGCGGGAAATGGACAGAACTGTACTTGAACAAATTTCTTAAAGGAAAAAAATAATAAAGAGTTTCAGCTCAGCTATTTTTAAAAATTATCTTAATTATATCAGTTCTCTTTTGATAAGCTTTCATCCTCCTATTATTAGATACTATCAAGATAAACTTCCTTCCACTTACCGTTTGGATGATCAAAAGTTAAAATCATCATAAATAACACAACATGGGATGTATAAGCTGATATCACTTCATTGTTCACATTTTTAAGATATTTAGCTCCTACTCTGTCAACAGACAAAACTGCAGTTATTTCTCACCTCAGAGCCTAGTGGCAGACCTGGCTGATCCCCTGTGCCAAAGAGGCTCATGGGCACAGGAATGAGTCTGCCCTTTGCAAACAGAAAAGTGCTGTTTTCACGATTAGACAAAGCTCCACCTCCTTCCTTTCAAATAGTCTCCAACACTCAGAATCACTCCCACAGAGAAGCATACAGTTTGTCCTGAGTTTCTATGTCCTATAACTAGGAAGGAGAAGATACAGCAGAGGCAGAGAAAAATTCCTATTTGTCCTGATATCCTATGAAACTCTTGGGCTAATTTTCACCTTTAAAAAAAAACTCACTCGGGACCTCAAATTTCACCCTCCCTTTCTTTTAAGGAAGTACCATTGATGTTCTGCAGTTGTCTTTAACATCAGTACCTGAGGTGCTCCTGGTTGCTTTGCACCACCTTCTCCTCTTGTTAAGTTCCCTGTATTCCACCGCCAGTTCTACTGCCCCCACCACCCATTTCTCTGCTCAGCTGTTCATCGATGCCTCTGGGCATGGCTGAGTCCCACGGGAGATGCACAGTGCTAGTAGAGATCATCAGCAGCCAAGGGACCTAATTGGAGCTGAAGTGTGGTCCCTCATACCACACGCAGGCACATATCTGTGTTCAAAGCACCTGCTTAAGTGCTGCCCAGGACAGATTATACAATTTGGCTTAACTGAGGGATTATTCCTCTGCCAAACGGTCTTCAGTCACCCCCACCTGAGTCTTTATGTTATCAAGATGCTTATATTTTAGGCTGAAATGTTACCACAGACTAATGGGGCTAGTCCTCTGTAGAGTCGTGCCATTGGTTCTCTTTAGTTTTCTTTCAGAAGTGAGTAAGGTTGGCTCCCTCGTTCCCAAGGACACGCACCAAAACCATGACCAGCAGTTCTAAAAATTGACACTTGGTTCTAATGTCACGACCTATCACCTTTAGCCTGTCAGCAATTCTAAGTTGTGCATTGTCACTGGATGGGAAAACACCCATCCAAAGAATCCTCTCTGACAACACCATGTCTCCAGCTTTTGGCAATCTCAAAACAGTCAAAACAAGCATGTCTGTAGGTGGTATCCTGATGAAGCAAAACAATCATTATCTAAAACCAGCCCCCTCTGTAGGAGGGCATCTGACATGAAACAAGTGACAGTTTCATATTCACTTCATACTGAAAAGCTCCATTTGGCTCGAAACCCAAACAGCTTTAACAGCACAACCCACTGATACTTCCACAGCCACCCCCCCTTTCCTCTTAATTAGACTATTGATGGGCTGTCCTCTTAATATAAAGGGCTCCTCTGAAAACAGCCACTCTGCTCACTTGGAAATAAGAACGTTTAACCACACGGCTACTCTCCTCAATCCTACCAGTGAGAGCATTTTACCCCATGTTTATGTCACTGCCTGCTTGTCAACAAACAGAACTACAACTTCATTGTTAGCTCTGCCAACAGTGACAACTGGGGCTCTGTCACCATCTTCAGAGAAACATTTATAAGGCTATCCTCCCGGGTTCCCGAAAAACAAGAAAACTGCAAAATAGGTCCCACTGCCCTGTTGATGTTCCTCGAGAGGTTCACTGGAGATCACGGAGCAGAGGGAAGGGGAGCACTGGCCATGATAAATTTCCCTTCATGGCGTTCAGCTGAAGGGCATATCTTCCCCCAGTTTCCAAACCCAGTGTGGTCTGAAGTACTATTTTCAGAAAATCTATGATTCAGGGTCCCCCTTCCACCCTCCCACAACAGAAAACACATTCAGCCTTCCAGGCGTTTCTGTTTATATCCGTTTGCCCTGGAACGACTTTCAGACTGGCCCATCAGCAGGACTCCTCTCCTCGCCCTGCACTGAAAGGCTGGGAGAGTGGGCAGGCCTGTTGGGTGTCAGTAAGTGCTCTCTCCTTTGGAAGAAAAGCACTGTCTTGAGCAGGAGGCCCAGGTTCCACAAATAACCTGTGGTGTTGATAGCATCTGCTCCGCCTCCTGTCACCTTATGCAGCCAGAGAATCCAACCCACTGGCCCAGGCTGGAAAATCAAATTCCACTGCAAGGAGAGTCCAATGTGCAGGGCCCAGAGCCTTTTATTGGTGGGCCATAGGGTCAATGAGGCTTGAAAACTCAGCTGTGCTCCTTCCTGCTCAATCCCTCCTGTCTCCACTGCTGAACAGAGCTCGGGTGTCACATATCAAGTCCCTCCCTCTTTTTTCTAGCCTAAAATAAGACCTTACCCATCCCAACTGCATTTCTTTTTCACATTCAGAGAGTGAAAAGGAGACTTTTTTTTTTTCTGGAAGAACTTTCTTTCCCCAGATGACAAAAAGAAGTCCCCAAATAATTTGTAACACCCTGACCCTAGACTCTAGGTGTCTCTTATGATATACAAGGAACCCTGACTGAAACTTAACAGCCATCGCTTCAGGATCACCCAGTATGGGATCATTTATGGGTCATAAGGTGGAAACAGCTACACAGAGCTGAAACCGTGGACTGAGAAAGGTAACGTGTTCAGCATGTTTAATTCAATCAGAGAGCAGCTCCCTATCGCTCCTTGGGTCTTTCCCCTCCTTATCACTGTTTCCCCAGCAAACATAAGACAGCACACAGTAGATCACAAACATCTGGTGAGTCCTTCTGCCAATATTTACTACGTGACTCCTGCATGCAGGGCAAGGTCTGATGCTCAGAGACCAGATCATGTCTCATTGCCCTCAAGGGGTTTAGAGAACAGTAGAGTAGCTGGCAAAAAAAAAAAGGGTTTCCTTTCTCATCTCTACAAATATAAATCAGTCTCACCTGCTCTCCGAGTTGTCACAGCGCACAGACTATGACCTAACACATACGTGCTCCTGGGGTTGCATTATGCATGCAGAGCACAAAGCTCTCAATTTGGGGTCACTATAGATCACCCCAGAGAATCCGGATCACTGCTTATGACTGCTGGCATTGAGAAAACAGCAGTTTCTTCTTTCAAGGAGGCCCCTGCTCAAACTTTAACTAACTGCTCAAACTTTAAGCAATTGACCTTTCAATACTTGCCAATACTCAATTCTATATGTTCTATCTCATGAAAAGGCTGAATTTTGGAGGAACTTTGAGAATGAGGTCCCTGAACTCAGTAGGAACCCACTGGATTCTGCTGCTCTTGCTTAAAACCACAGACACTAGAAAGAAAGATGCGTACTTTGTGATGCAAAACTTTAGGATATATGATGGTTCATTTTGTGTCAGTATGACTAGGCCACAAGGCACCCAGACATTTCATCAGACAGTGTTCTGGCTGTGTCTGTAAGTATGTGTTCCGGGTGAGATTATCATTTGAACCGGTGGACTGAGTAAAGCAGATTGCCGTCTCTACTGTGGGTGGGCCTCATCCAATCAACTGAGGGCCTGCATAGGACAAAAAGGCGGACTCTCCCACACAGAGGTAAGAGGGAACACTTCCTGCCAACCTGCTTGAGCTGGGGCATCGGTTTTTCTTGCCCTAGGAATTGAACTGAAACATTGGTTCTTCCTGGGTCTGGAGCCTGCCAGCTTTCAAACTGCAATTTACACCATTGGTTCTTCTGAGTCTCCAGCTTGCTACCTGAAGATTTTGGGTCTCAGCCTCCATTATTGTGAGTCAATTTCCTATAATAAATGTGTATATATATAGATAATTTCTTGAAAAATGAAACGTTTTCACCTAGACTTGGCAAGAAAACAAAGACCTCAAGTTCTCCTATCTTCAATTCATCCTTTTAAGTGCTAATCTGCACCAGCTCTTGTCACTCAGAGTTACCGCCATTGTTCATCAGTTTAGGCAAGTTACTCCTAAAGCTTTAGTTTCCTCATCTGCAAAATGCAGATAACAGTGGACACTCACTGAGTTGTTGTGAGAATTAATTGAGTTTTACACATAACGAGTTTAGAGCAGTGTCTGGTACATGGTAAAAGCAAAGTAAATGTTCGTGGCCGTTTTTCTTATCATGTACAGTTTGAGACAGCCATTTACTTGATAGGTTAATAAGAGACATTTCCAGAAAGACTTTTTCTTTTTAATATCCAATTTAGAAGAACATAAGGGAGTCAAGGGGAAAAATAAGGAAATAATGTTGCTAGAACTTTGGAGGCATTAGCACCAAAATAACTATGAGCCCTTTGCCATAGCTTTCCTTTGAGAAAACAATTTTTAAAAAAAGACTATGGTAACATCATGGATAGGTTCAGTGACTTGAAGGGAAATGACTGTAATAAAACCATAGACTATGTGACATAAACAAGAGTTAAGTTCCTATGGCATCTTATCAATATTATAACACATCAACATTGAATGAAAAGACAGTATTGGCCCTGGCTGGTGTGGCCCAGGAGATTGAGTGCCAGCCTGTGAACCAAAAGTTCGCTGTTTCAATTCCCTGTCAGGGCACGTGCCTGCGTTGTGGGTCAGGTCCCCATTTGGGGGCGAACAACAGGCAACTATACATTGATATTTCTCTCTGTCTCTTTCTCCCTCCTTCTTCTCTCTCTGAAAAAAATTAAATAAAATCTCTTTTAAAAAAAGACATTATTGGAGGACCTGCTGTATTTATTCACATTTTACAAGTGTAAATGACAATTGTCTACCACTGGCCATAAAGATTAAGGACAACAGGCTGTATGTGTGTGTACCAGTGTGGTACAGAGAAATGCAGTTCATCAGTGTGAAATATACAACCAGGGGGGGATCTACCCTTTGCTGGGTACACAGAGAATAGGTTACCTGCATTACCTGGTTCAATTCTCATATTTTGAAAAACTGACATTATCTTCATCTTACAAATAAGGAAACCAGAGCTTATTTAATTTGATTCAGAATTACACAGTAAGTGGTAAACCAGGATTCAAACTCAGATCAGCAGGACTCAGTTTATGATAATTTTGTAAATTTCTGCCAGTGTTAGCCAAAATGTGATCAGTGTGTTCTAGATGTGAACAGATATAATCCAGGTTTCATGGCCAAAAATACTGAGAGAAAAGGTGGGTGAAATAAAGGTTAACCAGGTTATCTTCATTGCAACTCTTTTCAGAGACTTCAGCATGCAAAGGTACCCTGTGGATTCTACAATGTGACACAGTGTGCAATGTTTGTCAAGTCACAGAAGTGTGTGTGTGTGTGTGTGTGTGTGTGTGTGTGTGTGTAATCTGTCATGGTTGACTGTCCCATGAAATACAGAGGTTGGTAGCCTCACACTCATATCATATCACTTTCCCTATGGCATTGAATGCACACTCCTTACCCTTAAAACTAGAATTTGTTGTTTTCATACTTTTCTCCTCTCCCTAACATTTTCCCTTTTTTGACACTGTTGCTATTCACTCAGGCATCCAACATCCATTCATTCAACAAATGTTATGCTAGACATTATGACAGGGACAAAGGAAATGAAGGAGTCACAGACATTGACTGATATCTACCAGATACAACAAAGAACTGTTTTTGAGGACCCTGTTTCTGAGAAAGAAAGGGAAGATAAAGAGGTAATTGTGTAGATGGTTATGATGGATCAATGTAGGTTTCTCTGGCTGGATTCGATACCTTTGTCCCTTTCAGAGCCATGTCTGGATTAAACCTACAATAGCTGATGACCTGCTCTGTTCTCCATTCAGAAGAACTCACCTCATTCTAAAAGGGTAGGGGGAATTGCTTGTGATTTTGAACTTGGCCTTTGTCCAGTTTTCCAGACCACCCTATTACTGCTTAACTGCAGTCAATTACACGAGCTCCACAATTCCTTTGATTCCTTTCCAATCCAAATTCCCCCTTTTGAGGGTGACTTCTGACAGTCTAGCCAGTGTATTATCTAATGGTGTATGGAATTTGGAAAGGTATTTCCATACGCGAGCCATACGCATTCCTTTTTCAGGTTCTGTGGTGAAACACATGTGCTCTCAGTTAGCACATGAGGCTAAGAAGAGACATGGCTGAGGAAATGACATGGGGAAGAAGACCCAAGAGAGTTCAAAAGGGAGGCTCTCACACTGCTGAGCAATAAAGAAGAGTTCCCCAACAACAATTTTTATATATAATAACTGATAAATTGATTGCTTTATTGTATCCAATTATCTTAGGCTAGATTTTTCTTTTAAAATTTTACATGTAATTGGTCAGTTAAATAGGGCTGACAAAATCAAGAACTTTCTCTGACTCAGGTATTGTTCCTATAACTCATGCAGAAACTGGCATTCCTTTGTTTGCCTCAATGACAAACCCCTAAGCAGTTATTTTAGCAGGTACATGGGAGGTTCTTCTCTCCAGTGAGTGAGAAAGCCTGCCTGCTCCAGTGTGCCGAGGGGAGATGCGCTCCATCCTGTCACCATGGGAAGAAATGACTGTGGTCAAGCAGTGTACACCAGTGCGGTCTCAACAGCGCTTAAGCTCTTTGCCAGCTCTGACAATGGGAAGTTTGACAAAGGAAAGAACACCAACGGCAGCCACATCTCTCAATGATTAATAACACCCACCATCCACCCCCTGTGCTTACGGATGTAGGCTTATTAACGTAAGAGCTCTTGAGAAGGAACTCAGCCGGGAACCACTGGAAAAGAAGACATTATATCCACTAGTCAATAAGGATGTCAAAAAGGAGACTTGTGAGGATGTTCAAAATCTAAAAGCTTATTTGATATTTGGTGTAAACTATATCTATTATCAGAATGTAGAACCTCAAAAAACCTTCAGTGATGGGAGAATAAAATAAAGTAAGCCTTTTAAGAGAATCACTGACATGAGAGTTGTTGCCTAGTAATTAACAGCTTTGGCCTAAAATGTGGGGAAATGACAGAAAGAAAAGTATGAACAAGTGTGCAGGCTAGTGCCGGGCAGGTCACTGTCAAACACTTGTTGTCTGAGTGAACAACAGACTTGAGGAATGTAAAATGCAAGTGTTCAAGAGGTGAGGACCTTCACAATATTAGACAAGATGAGAAGCAGACAGATATCAGCCAATTAAATCAGGGAGACCAGACACATCACATTCCAAACTGTGGAAGACAAGATGTTCCTTTGCAGGATATCGACAGAGAACAGGAAGTGAAAGGGGACACCTGGCTTCAGGGCTACTGACTACAGCAGAGTTATTTTTATCACCTGGAAGATGCTGCTGCTGAAAGCACTGTGTCCCACGCACGGATGTGATTTGCATCCAGCCTTTCCTTAATGAGATCTATGGCTTCAGAGAATCACTCCTTCTAAAGGCTGACAGTTGCCTGCACGTCACTAAGACACACCAAGTGGCCAAACCGGCTGTTCTAAATACCATGCTAAGGACCTGGGAGTGTTGGAGTGAATTCACCAATGTGGGGATTGATTATTCCTTGATATCTTTCAGGAATCCGTTTGCTGGCAAGAGGCTGTTTGACTTCTTTTTCTAATCCTCATCGAGGGTAGGTTTATTGATTTTAGAGAGAGAAAGGAAAGGTGAGGGGAGAGAAATATTGATCAGTTAGTTGCCTCCTGTACATGGTTCAACTGGGGATCGAACCTGCATCCTAAGTATGTGCCCTGACTGAGAATCAAACCCATAACCTTTTGGTGCGTGGGGTGATGCCCCAACCTACTTAGCTAGGACAAGGCTGTTTGATTTTTCTACTGTGACATCTCGGTTTGGGCTGAAATGATGCTCTACTTCAACTCCTTAAGATTCCTAAAGTCTCCAGTACCACTGAGTGCTATACAATATCAAGAACAGAACAGCTATGCCCAAAGTTAAAATTGCTGGTGCCTTAGCGGGGAAGCCAGACATACAGTTATCCTCTGTGATGACTGAACTTCAAAGTTGGTTGTGGTGTGTCTTCATGGTAGAAAAGGCACCTTGTTAAGACGTTTTCATTGGCACCATTTGGCACCGCTTGAAGGGGGATCAAATAGTTTACAGTCTTTTAAAAATAAAACAATATAATGCAATATTTTCCTGGGACATTTACCAGTCAATTAGCCTGAAGATCTTAATAAAGATGAAATCAACCAATATTTGTAGATAACTTGCTGCTCCCTTTTAGTTCCAGCAT